>NNCF01133155.1:0-24019 GCA_002313205.1 Laupala kohalensis | reverse complement strand
TTTGAATTTAGGTCATGCCACTAGAGTAGGAAGTGAGGTATTCGAACAAAATCATTATTTTATCCCTCATTTCGCGGTGAGAAATGAAAATTCTTCCACCACACCAATGAGAGTAGTTTTTGACGCTTCAACTCCCAGTTCAACGGGATATGCTATAAATGATTTGTTGATGGGTGGTCCGCGAATTCAACGTAACTTAATGGATATTTTGTTAGAATTCAGAATACATATAGTAGCCTTCAGTGCTGACGTTCAAAAAATGTACAGACAAGTTAAAATAAAACCGTCTGACAAAATGTTTCAATTGATTTTATGGCGGGACGACCCAGGAAGCAAAATACAAATTCTATCTCTCAATACCTTGACGTATGGCTTTAAAAACAGTTCGTTTGATGCGGTAAGATGTTTATGGGAATTAGCAGAGGAAAGCAAGGCAGAATATCCGAGAGCTAGCGATAGTGTAAAAAGAAATTTCTACGTAGATGATTTACTAAACGGAAGTCATGATGTTAAATCAGCTGTAGGGATAGCCCAACAAATAAAGGACATATTAGCACAAGGTAAATTTCCTCTAACTAAATGGGCCAGTAACAGCTCAGAATTCCTGTCATATTTTTCAAAAGAAACCTTAGCGCAATCACCATTGATTTTAAAAGCCGAAGGCCACTTAAAAACTCTTGGTTTAAAGTGGAATCCTACAGATGATACGTTGAGTGTTTGTGGTAAACTAGAACCTTTACAAGTCCCTTCTGTGGGTACAAAAAGAAAAATTTTGAGTATTATCAGCATGATTTTCGATCCTAATGGTCTTTTAAGCCCAGTAACGATAAGGTTTAAATTGTTCATGCAAAAGCTGTGGAAGGCCAAGTTATCTTGGGACGTTCCTATCGAAGAAGGGCTTCAGAAAGAATGGGAAGAATTGTCGGAAGAATTGAAATTCATTCCCATTGTGAAATTTCCTCGTTGTGTTATTCCATCTGGTTGTTCAACCAACTTCTCCTTGCATTGTTATACGGATGCAGGTCCTAAGGCGTATGGTTGTGTCATCTATGTCGTTTCCAAAAATGGAGGTTTTAACACAAGCAATTTATTGTGCTCTAAAACTCGAGTAGCTCCTTGCGCTCAAAATTTGACAATCCCGAAGCTGGAATTGTGTAGAGCAGTGTTACTTGTCAAGCTCGTTGACAGAGTAATAACCAATCTGCCAATTTCATTTAAAAATGTTCATCTTTACACGGACAGTACCATTGTCCTGTCCTGGATAAAAAATAATAATACTAAAACTGAACCCTTTGTGTCTCACAGAATTCAAATCATTAGAAACTTATCTAAAGATGTGATTTGGTCTCATGTAAAAGGCTGTGAAAATCCAGCTGATCTTTTAACCCGTGGAATGTCTGTATCTGCCCTGAACGAATCAGGATTATGGCGACATGGTCCTGATAATCTTAGAAAGGAAACCAGCCACGTTCAATTTATACCAAATGAATTAATTTCAAAAACCTTGTCAGAAAAATTTCTGCTCTCTCATAATACTGTGAATGAAGTCGTAGAAGAAAGGGAAAATGAATCTTGCTTCATGAAAGTAATAGCTAAGTTCTCAAAATTTAATTTTCTCATCAGAACTATCGCTTACTGCCTGCGATTCATTCAAAATTGCAGAGCTGCAATAAAAAAAGAAGCCAAAAACGTAGATCCTTTATCAGTCACACTGTTGAATCAATCACTGGAATTAATTATCAAGGAGGTTCAACTCCATATATTTCCTAATGAGAATAAGGCGCTGAAGTCTGATAAGGAACTGCCAAGGGGGAGTAAATTGATAGGGTTATTTCCTTTTATTGATAGTCAAGGTGTGATAAGAGTCGGGGGAAGGTTACAGAATTCTAATCTGACATTTGAAGAAAAACATCCTATTGTATTAACATGTAATAACCATTTATCTGAATTAATAGCAGAAGCGTATCACTTGAGATATTTACATGCAGGCCCACAGCTGCTGAGTTCTGCAATAAAATCCAAGTATTGGATAATATCATTAAACAAATTGATGAAAAGAATAACAAATCGTTGTTTAACCTGCGTTAAATTAAAGAAGCAAACAGCTCAACAATTAATGGGTGCATTACCAACAACTCGGGTCACACCCTCTTCACCTTTTTCTCATGTTTCAGTGGATTTCACAGGACCACTAAACGTTCGTATGGGTTTACCTCGCTCAAAAGCCATTGTAAAGGCCTATATATCTGTTTTTGTCTGTCATTCTTCAAAGGCTGTGTGTTTGGATTTGGTTGAATCACTTAATACCAAGCATTTCATAGCCTGTCTTACCAGGTTCACCTCCAGGTTCGGTTTTCCTAAAACGATTATGTCTGACAATGCTAAAACATTTGTCAAAACTAGTAGGGATTTCTTAGAATTTTTAAGCTTCATCTCAAAGAAGGAAAATCGAGAAAAAATCGAATCAATGTTGAGTAATCAAAATACTCAATGGATTTTCTCCCCTCCGTACAGCCCGCATAGAAATAGCCTTGTCGAAGCAGCTATAAATTCCCTGAAATATCATTTGAGACGAACCTTGGGGCAAAATGTGATATCCTTCCTAGAATTACGTACCTTGCTATCCACAATCGAAGCCTGCCTAAATTCACGTCCGTTGTTTACCCGGCCTACAAATGATGATGACGTGGAAATTATAACGCCACAACACCTGATAACCGGCCATCCTTTAAAAAATTTACCTTTCTCCCAAGACGATAAAGAATGTCAAAATCCAATGCAACGATATATGGCTTTAAAAAACCATTTAAACTATTTATGGAAGCGTTGGTCTGCTGATTATTTATCAATACTACAAAATAGATCAAAATGGCAAACCGTATCTAATTCACTATCAGAAAGTGACCTAGTTATTTTGAAAGACTCTCCCGTGCCCTTTGAATAAAAAAAATAGCTAGGGTTGTTAAGAATATTTCCAGATCAAAACGGGTTAATACGTACGATACAGGTTAAAACCGCAAAGGGAATATATACGCGTGCCGTTCAAAAGGTTTGTTTACTACCAAAGGAGTAACAAACCACTGTAAAATCACCCCAGGACACAACAAATTGCCATTTATTGTAATAGTTAAAAAATCTCAAAAGGCAGGAGGACTTCTGAGTAAAATAAAATCACTCTAAGTAATTGCCATTTCGTAATTCTGTGTAATAAAAATTCCCTTAAAATAGGGCAATTAAAGCAACCACAAAATCCTTTAACTTCGAGCCAATAGCATATGTAGGTTAGTGTATACCGGAAAGAAAGGATTCTATACTTTTCTTCATGCTCCCGCAAACGCACATTTTGCCGACGCGAAAGCATATTCTTACAATCTCAACGTCCTCTCTTCATCCCGAAAAAATACTTGACTCTTCAATTCTAACCACCTATTATCTCGTCGGTTCTCAGTCAGGACTTCAAAACCAGGCCGCCGGCCCATGTTATGTTTCGAAAATGATCTTGCAGGTAACTGATGAAAGTACACCTGGACTGAACGGACACCTTTTGCGTGCAGGTGAGCTACACGCCTGCGCAGTCCGTCAAAAATGAAGCTCCCGCCTTGAAGATATATTAATATTCTTCAGTAGCCGTCCTTCCCTGAACGGAGAAGGTGGCCTTTAAGAATGACTCCCGCGTGTAATAGCTAAACATAGTTCAAACGTACGCGGCCAGGGCGCTCCAGTTACCGGAGGTGAAAATTACAGGGTCAACACTAGTTCTAAATTACGGCGTAGCAGCGCCACTGTCGGTGGACGGTCAATTACGACTTTCAAATGTTTTTTATCATGGCTGCTGTGCTAAGTCTCGAAACAATTCCGTTGTTCACTTGTCTGATTTTATATTGTATGTTTTAAGTCTGCTGTCGTATGAGAAGCCGACCTTTTAGGAAGAAAATAAGTATTGTATCATATATCATTGTTTTATGCTTATAATTTCATATTTAACCATCTATTTTTTCATTCGCATTCTTTATACTGTGAAAAATTTGTTACTTGAATACATTATTGGCTAGGCCATGTAATTCTTCTCGACAATGAAAGCCTGCTTTTTATAAGCGCCAATGATATTAATTCTCTTTTTTCAACAATAGGTGTATGTGCTTTTTTGGAGTGATCTTCTTCCACTCATTCTTGTAAAACACTGCTTCAGAATCAACGAGGCAGACTGAGTCCAGAGCTGAATCTTGAAGCTATTTTTTCTGTGTGTTATTTGTGAACAAGAGGTGACCAAGGGAAGTCAGGAAAGAGAAAGGAAGGAGCCCAACGCAAGTAAGTGGAAGTAATGCCAGACTGAGCTCGGGGCCCCGTGTTAGTCAAACACGTACTTACTATATGTTAGTCCCTTGGGGGCTGTGACCTTATTTGCAGTCGCTATAAACAGCACAAACGTCTGCTGTAAAGAATCCTGTTTTACACTGTCTTTTTGTCGATGACTTTGCTTTTTTTTGTTCATCACAGAGTGTCACAGGTGCGGAGCGACAAATCCAATTCGTCCTCAATAGATTAAACCACTGGTCAAAAACGACAGGTTTTCGTTTCTCTACTGAGAGAACACGCTGTGTCCTTTTCAGTAGGAGACCAAGCCTTCTGGCAGAACCTCACATCGCCCTGGGAACAACGTTCTAAAATTCTATCCTTTTGTAAAATTATTAGGTCTAATCTTTGATCAGAGACTGAATTGGATTGAACATCTGACAGACCTAAGAGCAAGAACATTAAAGTCTCTGAAGTTATTGAAATGCCTGAGTGCAGGGAATGGGGTGCTAATCGCTCCTCCTTGCACCAGTTTTATCGAGCATTCATGAGATCTCGGCTCGATTATGGTTGCGTTGTATATAGCTCTGCTCGTGCAAGCTATTTAAAGAAGTTGGATAGTGTTCACAATGCAGGAATTCGAATAGTTACTGGAACCTACCGCACTAGTCCCATTCCGAGTTTGTATGCAGAGTGGCGAACCATCTCTATACCTCCGTCGGCAACTCCTTATGCTACAACACGTTTTCCACGTGCTAACTTTACCCGACAATCTTGTGCACAACGCGGTTTTTCATCCTTCCTCTTCTTCCATCCGTTTCTATAACAACAGACTGAGAACAACCAAACCTTTTGGGCATCGCTCCAAACAAGTTTTGGAAACCCTAAATATACGCACATCTAATGTCTTAAATCAAGGTTTTAGTAAGTCTCCTCCTTTGGCTTTGCACAAGCCGAAGATTATATTCGATCTTCTGCATCATGACAAGAAGAACACTCCAGCTCCGATGTTGAGGGTATACTTTCAGCTAATCCTCGACAAATACCGGGTGCATATCCCTGTGTTTACCGACGGGTCGAAGCAAGCTGATGGTGTCGGCTGCTCAGTGGTATTTCCCCGTGAGGCCTATGGCTACCGTCTAGGCGACTTGTGCAGTGTTTACACTGCTGAGTGCTACGCCATAGTGAGAGCATTGCGATCAACAAAGAGCTTCCGCGGAACACATTTCCTGATTTGTTCTGATTCGCTAAGTGCCCTTCAAGCAATCCAGAAGATTTATCCAGCTGATAAACTGATCCAGAACATCCAAGATGTGCTTTTCTTGCTGCAAAGTGATGTAAAGAACATAATGTTTTGCTGGATTCCCGGACACGTGGGTATCAGAGGAAATGAGGAAGCAAATGTTTCCGCAAAAGCAGCATTCCCTGAAGAATCGCGTGGGTATCTTTATGATTCCAAAAACGGATCTCCTAAATTCCATCAAGACAAGGATTCTGAATGAATGGAATAAGTGGTTGGCTATTGAAAGGAATAAGCTCCGATCTATCACATCCTCTGTTAAGTCATGGAGCAGTTCCTGTAGGCCTGCCCGCCGCGACGAGGTCCTGCTGACCCGCTTGCGCATAGGACATTGTCCTCTCACTCATCGGTATCTCTTACTACTTAATGATGAACCCGTTTGTGAGGAGTTTAGCTGTTCTCTGACAGTGCGTCACCTACTAACTGATTGCAGAAGATACTCGTGTATACGGAGACAAATTGGTCTGGCTTCTGATTTACCAACAATTCTCGGAAATGAAACGGTTAATGTTAATAAACTATCGAATATTATGAGTAGATCGGGGCTTCTCTCACTAGTTCTCGGGAGGGTTTAAATTTGCATTCTTCTTTCCGTTTATCCTTCCTTTCCGTAATTTGAAAATGTTAATTTTTAATTTTTCTTTCCTTTTTATGATATAATGTATTGGGCAACTGTTTCCTTTTCTTTTCTTTCATCTTTGTATTTAGATATTTGTTGAATTTGAGTAGATCGGAGCTCCTCCCACAAGTTCCCGTAAGGGTTTAAAATTTGCATTCCTTTTTCATCTTTCCTGTCTTCTTTCCTTTCATCTTTCCTGTCTTCTTTCCTTTCATCTTTTGTTTCTGTAATTAGAAAATATAATATTTAGATTTTTTTCCTTTTACTATGATATAATGTATTAGGTAACTTTTTTCCTTTCATCTTTGTATTTAAATAGTTGTTGACATCAGGAGGGTTTTTTAGTGGGTATGGTCGAGATATTCGGCGAGTCCCACACACGGGGAAGAGTCACTACGGCCCTTAAAGCCCCACAAAAAAAAAGTTACAGGTTTCCACTTACCAACCAAGTTCTTATTTTTATGCTTAGCGTGCTTGCGCTAACCGTTGGTTTTCCGTGATACCCAACGGTGCTGAATGAATGAAATAGTCATTAGTCGTATGTATATAACAATAGCTGAGATTAAAAATTAAAATTAATATTTAAAAATAGCCATGGTAGTAAAAAAATCTTATTATAACTTATTAACACTTATTAATTTTCTTTTTCCGCTACATATATTATTTACCTACCAAATAACCGAAATAGTTTAATATTTCGATCATTAGTTACTGTTCGAGTTCATTGAGAGTGAATACTAGGGTACAGTACGCACAGTCCACGCTAAATTTTAGGGCCTCTGTAAGGCGCACAGACCTTAAGCCCCGCCATATATGTTGTACATTTTATGTTAAAATAAAGCCTTTTTGAAATTGAAAATTGAAGTTGTTAAAAATGTTCTTCACTGTTGCCTTCATTGATCATTTGTTTTTGGCGTTGAAGGTATTACGACTACCACTTTCGAATTTCGGAAACTCGAATTCCTCTTTTATATAGCAATATTATAGATTAGATAGTTTACATTAGTACTATTAGGGTTGGTCTTTAAACCTAGCTAACTAACAAATATTAGGTTTTAGATACTAAAAGCACAGTCTTTATTTTAACGTTTCTCGTAAGGCCACTTTACCGCATTAGAGAATTTTATCCTAATTGTTTTACCTATTTTACGAAGAAATGTTCGCAAAATACTCCACACTAGTTACCGTGAAATTGTCACATGTAATAGATATAGTAAATTTCTTTTAATCTCATTCAATCTTTGAGAGATTAAAGGTTATGTATATATTTCTTTCGTGTACCTTCACAGGAATAAAATTTTTATGTGGAAAAGAAAGAATATAGATAATAGTTACAATTTTTAGCAATATTTTCGGGTATTAAATTCAAAAACTTTAATAACTACGTATTTATTAAACAAAATATCTTTTATAACACACTGTATAAACAAATTGTTAATATTTTGTAGATATTCTAACTAGCAGCGATATATTTTTCGTTGTTTTGCCCTGATTTAGTATTGAAAGACGGGATCAGAAATGTTAAAACCGCCAAGGTTAATGCCTTTGGACCACTGATCGAAATTTATGGGACGGTTCCTTTCTTGCATCCGGAGAATTAATTAGTATATTGATCTCCAAGAGGGAGTCAGCGTGGCTCAGTGGGTAGGACACTGAGCTGCTGAGTGGAAGGGCGAGATCGGATCTCGGTTGGGGTGTGAGATTTTTCATCACACATCAACATACAGACATACTCAGTTTGCTGTAAAATGAGTAAAGGCTCTACTCTGCGGTCAAATTGTCTAGAGCGGTATGTTGGAAACATCTCCTCCTAGAGCCGGGGCCAACTACTTGTGGAGCTCTACCCTCCGTAAACCCATGGGCACACCACCTTCAGGGCCTCTTGTGGGACAGTTAATATTATTTTTTTGACCATGTGGTCGTGGGCAATTTGGTACTGCTTTATTTAACAATTAGTATAATATTGCAACATACGATTTACAAATAAATGACAAAAATATACCTACAAGCAGTTCTGCTAAGAAAATATTTCACGATATATGAAGGTGCAAATATCAGAGAAGGGAAGTAGGAATTTTGAACAATCTTCGCGAAACTCATTCTCACCAAAACTGCTTATCACATGTCGTAGCAGCTCCGAGCGCAATCTCTTCGCAGCAAGCGCCATTGTTTTGAACCTCTCAGCTCCGCTTAAGCCACTGGCTGCAACCCTTGTCTCTCCCACTGCGTGCGATCCACGCATCGTCGTAGGCGCGAACTTGCTTCTCACAAGGAGGCCACGCAGTAAGGCATGTGTATGGGTCCGTTGGAGGGGGGCAGACGGATTCGCGCTCGCCTCCCGACGGGACCACACATAACGCGCATAGTTGTCCAACTTGCTGCTAATTATGGAGCAACACTGCTGCGCTCTTCCCTCTCGCCCGACTTCCAGCTTGCCACCTGCCATCCTCCCACACGCCTCCCATCCTCATCCCCACCACGGACCGTCCTCTCGAGGGCTGGCCCTCTCGCCGCAGAAATATGCCTCGCACGAAAACTTTTGATGGGCAACCCACGCAAGAGACGCGTGGAAGTGAAAGAGGTGGTATGTGACGATGACTGTACGGCGCATACGTTAGGTGAATCGATGGAAATCTGCATTTATTATTTATGATGTTGCATAAAAACTAATACCTAATAAAAATAATAACGTAGAGACAAAGAAACAATAGAAAAATATTTTTTTACATGCAGATCAGTAGTAAGTATATGGAAATGTTTTTCCAAAAACGTTACAGCTAGCACCGACAAAAGGAAATAGTAATTCATTTCTTATAAAATAAGCATTTGATAATATGTCGCAACCGCCATAATAATTTAAAAAAATTAATGTACTTATACATCGTGAGAAACACATCAATGCGAAAAAAAATTATATATATTAAAAAATATTCTTTTATGAATTACCTTTTTTTAAATTTTAAAACATATTTCTTAATATGAGACCAAACACTAACCTTCTAAAGATGCTCTTGTGACCATAAAATAGTAAAAAAGGAAGATAAGATATGTTGATGAAAATAACATAACGGATCTATTTAATAGTTATTTGAATTTTGAAAAGAAATCGAGCCATGTTCGAAGTACACAAGAAAAGATACAAGTGTGTTAAAACATATTGCACCCAGTAGCTCCTCCAAATTAATCTTTCTAAATCATATTACGAAGAAAATGCTCTGCCTCTGATACACAAGAGAAGAGGAAGAGTGGGTCACAAAACGTCCATTGGATGCTGCGCAACGGCAAAGTAGGAAATATACGTAGTAGCTTCTTTGGTGAGCGTCTCATGCACCGGGACAGGAGGAAGGCCGTAGCCGTCGCCACTGGGCGCGAAGCGGAGGAGAGGCTACGACCGTAGAGGGAAAACGTCTGCGCGCGTCGCGTCGCCGCGAGAAGCTCCTGGGACGCCGCCGCAAGAGTTACTGGCGGCAGTCGTAGTGCTCCGTGTATGGGATGAGAGTATGGAGAAAAATGTGTGCGTTCACAATGGTGTACTAGGAGCAGCGCAACGGAGCCACAAGTTGCAGATGATACGGAAAGATAAATTGCTACACGAAATGGGTTACATGTGAGATGGTGGGGAAGGAGAGTGCGAGGAACAGTTATGGTGTATACGTCGTGTGTGACGAGCTACAGAACAAAATGGAAGAAGATGTGGAGAAGAGATAGCACGCATGAGTTCATATAACAAATAAAGGGTAAATGCCGAGTAGGTTACAGTTCGCGATAAAGTTTCGATATGAAACAAAAATAAACAAAAAATAGCGAAACGTATGAAGAGCGACATGCACTCATGAACATTAGAAGAAAAAATATTAAACATATATTTGAATAAATCTGAACCCAAAATTAACATTACTTCATTACCGTGGACATTATTTATGCCTGCTTTCATAATTCTGCTTTTTAATATTTTTACACTTTTTTTAAGTAAAGTGCAAGAACAAATGTAGCACCTACTACAAAATAACTTCGAAAGAAAGTAAAATCTGAATAAAATTATTAAGACATAGTTTAGAAGAAAATTAGAAAAACTGAGTGGTCACATTAATTTAAGTCGTTAAGAGAGCATAGGAAATGAAGATACTAATTTCGTAAATATCATGAATCTTATCATTCTCCTTCGTGTATTCGGGAAACAAAAGCCTCTCAAAAACACGAAGCACACGCGGAAGTAATTGAAAGATTTGAAATGATTTAATTTACTTTCATACAATCCGAAGAGTAAATTAGTTTATTGTCCTCCACGAAGCATGTACTGTGGGAGTGTACAATATAATGGAAAATAAAGGATTATTCAACTCATAAGGAAGCTTAATTAAACAGCAATATGAGGCATATGTGAAATACAAAACCCAGATAGGATTTATAAAGAAACCACTACAGATGCAGCAGATAAGCAACAAGAAGATGAGCGTCCGCCCCTATATAGCAGGGACAGGAATGTAGCTGCGTAACACCTCATTCCGCAGATAAGTGACGCAAAAGTAGCAAATAGAAAGCAAGTAAATGTAAAATGTGTGAGTCTTCGAATGACCGTAGTTAAAGTTAAGACGGTCATGTACACAACAGGCCAAAGTAAACACAAACAAATTTCGTCCATGTGGTTATACGCGAATACAATGTGAATATCAATACTCAGGATAATAAACAATGATTGAAATAAGTTATGCATGGTGATAGATCTAAACAATCTGAATAAAATATTAAATGAAGATATATTCATTGATTGAAACTTAACCTTGCGAGATCACACATTAACAAGAGAGACATAAATTGGGGTTTAAAATGTAATAGTTCATAGCCAATTGCATCGCTTTAATTTTCAAAAGCTGGACAATGTGTTTCAGAAAATACAGAACAAAAATTTGAGGAATAAAATAGGAAGTTTTTATTTATCAAATTAAACTGACAAATTTAGTCAGTCTCATATCTTTTATTTTACAGCACTTCCGAACGTTATATGCGATGGATTGTAGTAAACCGAATTGCTTCATGGTAATAAAAATGCATGTTATAAATCGCAGGGCGAAAATAAGGGTAATAAATACCGTTTAATTCTCCGTACCTCTAGGACGTCATTTACCAGAGGCAATAACATCATCACATCTTCATTCCCGCAACCACCCCTCTCACCACTTTAACCCCTTCGTGCTTTCCCCAGAACAGACCACAATTGCATTCAGGTGGCTGCGGCAACGCTGACCGTCGTTGGCGAGAGCCGTTTCAACGTTAAAATTTCCTTCGTATTTCGGAAAAGTTACAGCAAAATGAGTTACAACGAATAAAAGCAGTAAACAGAAAACTTGAGCAAATAAACCGAGAATAAATTGGCCAAAAAGTGAAATCACGACTAGTAAAATGACTTTTGCGACCACCGTCACACAATGTTCACAATCGACGACCAGGTAACTTTTTCTCGCGACGCAAACTTCTCTCGGTGGAAGCTGAATGTACTCTCCACGAAAGTGTCGCAAATTGAGACATCAGAAATGTTGATTTCGAGTGGTTGAATATTTCTCGTGATTTCACCACTGTAATTCTACTTTACATAAAATTGAAGTTTTCGCTGTCCCCAGTCTTCAACAATTTAACTTATGCTTCAAGTTAGTTACAGAGTTTATACAGCAGTTATTTATACAGTAGGATAAAAATTTATGACGTTAATAAGCACTGGGTTCGGCAAACCTAGGAATATTCGTTCGATTCCTGTTCAGATCATAAAATGTTTATTCGAAAACTTAATACGTATACATCCGATTTTAGACTTCTTGATTATCGGCGAGGAAACATGACGTATACAAAAGAGTATAAGGAAAAATCCTTTACTAGGTTGCACTAAATATGCTGACATCACTTAGCGTTAAAAAATTAGGTTCACAAAGGTGTACAAAGTCATATCGCAACATGTATGAGTGTGTAGCTGTGTCTTTGTATGTGTGATTGCAAATATGTATTTTGAATTCAACGAGTAAAAGGGGGTTATATAAGTAAATCTTTATAAGAAAATACTCAGAGAGCCAATTCCAAAGAAATCGATGTATTCTGCAAATAGTACGTGGCCAGTCAATTCGAAACGTAAGAGATTAGATCTTGAGGGGCATAGGAGTGAAGGGAAGGTTAACTTGCCTTCAACGAAAGGTAGGACCATTAGCTTTACAAGTAGCGAGTCTATTCGGCCAACACAAAAAGCGCGCCTGCTTTTTACAGCTTCACCCTCATTGCACCACCCTCTAGCGAGCGGAGTTTAACATGACCCTTGGTCCCCTTGCTCCGTCGCCTTCTCTTCACGGTTACACCCAATGGTCTCTTCGACTTGGTTCATTCGTCGTCATTCATCCATCTTCGCCATCGCTTCTTCTCGACGTGCATCAATGTCACGTCTCTCTCAAATTGTACTCCCCTGCAGTTGCATTGCAACAAAGGATGTTCACAGTGACTCAAATGATTGTCACTACCATGTCGATTGCATTCGCAACGTGTTTAATCTTAGTGATGATGAGGATGATCCGCTAGTATGCTACTTCAATTTGAAATTTTGTCACAATAATATCAAGTTTTATTAATTTTCTCAGTTGGAATTATATATTTACCTCCACGGTCATCAATAATAAACATTGTTCATTTAGAAAAATTACATAGGCAAAAATAAAAATTGGTTTGACCAAAAGACTAGACCTATGTATCCTTATGTATTTTGACGCGCTCAACCCGAACATTTACTTAGAATTGGTTCATAACCCCCTGTTTATTTTAAATAGCGAAAAACCATCCATAAATACTGAAAATAGATTTAAAGAAAAAAATGACCAATTTGTATTTTTTGTGTGCTGTGTTGTATATCCGTAATTTTTAATATACGTAGAGGGTGGAAAAATTCCTAAAATCGTCGAAATTTTTTTAATAAAAATCCATCACAAATGAGACAAAATTGTGATCAGAAATGATAAACATAAACTCTATACGACATATAATAATCTGGTTAGAACATTGAAATTGGTTTATTTTTTGAAGAAAATATACTAACGAGTATTTAAGACGAATGAGGAATTATTTTGATTTCGAACAACTGTCATATATGCAATGGAATTAGAAAAGAACCCAAAAAATAGGATTAGTAAGTATTATAATGTTTATCACAAGCATATTTTGAAAACGGAAAAAAATAAGAAAGAAAAGTTAAACAATAAAATGAGCCCCGTGAGAGGTGTTCACGGCATCGAAGCCACGCGATGTGAAGGAGAAAGTGTTATGAAGTTACCAATGAAGAAGGTGAAGGGAAGTGTTATGGAGGAGGCTTGGGAACCGTCTGTGGCGAAGAGCTGGATTAGGTATTATAACGATAAAGAGGAACATCAAGAAGAGTCTGTTGTTTTTCCACCCTCCTGAAGAGTAATTCCAGGAATTCTTGTGGAGTAGCTTATGACGAGTCTCTAACGGTATAATCCGACCATAAGCGAAACGATGCCATGAATGGTGCACCGTCGTGAAGCGATGCGTTGAAAACAGGGACTGCATACGAAAGGTGTTTTAAGAGGTGGTTCCACAAGTGAAAAATGTACACGTCAAATAATACACGGGAAACTGTTCTTGAGTCAGCAAAGTATTGTATAGTTTTGTCTCGGAAAACCTACATTAGCTGTGCAAACGCAAATAGTTCATAGACGGTCAAAGTAAAAACAAAACATTAATCGCCTTTCAAATTACTGCTTGGGTTAATATAATTTATCTGTATCAAACGATTTATCTTAATTGACGCAAACCTTTCGCATAAGCTAGTTAATTATAAGAGAATATAAAAAACATTCATATAAAAATACTAGTTAAAGATGTTGGAAAATCCAGATCATCTCGATTGACAATGATGTACAGTTCAAAACATTGTATATGCGGTTTTTAAATAATCTTAAAAAATGTTGAGATCAATACCAAGGCACAATACGATATGGATAGAAATGAATTCAAGATACATCTACAGTGGAATCCGGATCATGGGTTGTGGGAGTGCAACATGTATGCAAAGGAACGAGCGGAATATTTGAAGAACTATCAGCAACAGGACATACTAAATGTTCAACTACCATGGTCACTAATCGACACACAAATTAAATATGACATTTTCATGGAATATGTAAATAAAATTGCATACATAAAACAATTCCTTGGCGAGGATTGAGATCTGCGCACGGCTCCTCGAGGCTCGGATGGTAACGCCGAAAGGCGGCTAAGTTGCGCTGTGCGTTGACCACAGTAAGAGAAAACTAATAAAAGGAGATGAACCTCGTTTCGCAGATACCAAACATACGAGGTGGCACTTATGCCAAGGAAATGAAAAGAAAAGAAAGTGGAATTTAAGCAGTAGATTTTGTACTTATACGTACAGATATGTGGTAGAAAATTTGTGAATTAGTATACACACGATAGATGTATCAATAACGGAATTACTCACTTTGTTTCAAACCAAGATTTCTCCAGGTATTCGCGTTTACGTTTCACGAGATACGTCTAGCATCCAATGGGTTTACTTCGTTATGGAAATTCCACCAGTATATTCCAACACAGATACGCTTTTCAATATTCAACATCCCAGGAATGATTCGTATGGTTCTGCGACACGTGGATATTCAAAATAGAGACTTCTGTGGCAAACAAATACCTCTCATACGAAACACCACCACACCGCAGTCACATAGTTTCAGGAGACACAACTGAATCTGAGATTCCTCAACATCCAACTCACATTCCACAGACGTGACGCGCTACACCACCGTACGTCACAAAACAAACACCAACGTTGCCGTCAAAACTAACAACCTAACCTTTAGTCCTCATAATACGTCTCTTAGAAGTAATTCAAAGAAATGGTCAATTTTCTTTCTCTTTGCAGAGTAAGTTTCTTTTGATAATTGTTTTGTTTATCAAATTTCCCTCGCTTCAGACCAAACGGAGTTACAGCCACCTGAATCATGTTAAATTTTTAAGTTAACGTACCCTTGTTAGAATTGTCACTTGACCCCAAGTAATTAGCATATTAAAATACTTTAATTCGTTTAATTTAAACTCGTTTCAACATGACATCAATTCTTTGTCAAACCTCATTAATTTAAGTACAAAGCTTATTACGTTACAATAGGAACCGAATAAAGTAAGAACAAGTAAGTACATGTGTCAAAGAGAACTTATCGTTTTGTTTATATTACTCCTCTTTTCTTTTCATTTACTCGCTTAATTATTTTACTTCGATTTATCGTGTTTGTGTTTGCATCTTTCACAAGTCACACGAGTCTCCCTCGGGTTTAGATATAGACCTTTTGTAAAATCTTCCCTTAAACTGGCTGACCTGATTCTCTCCATCGAATTCCAGCGTAGCAATTTTCGCAAGATAGGATTTCACTACTTCCCAACAATCAGTAAAACTTCAAGCACACCGATATGGTAAAATATGGTTTAGAAAAAAGACTCTATATTATACAATTTTGTAAAATTCATTGAAACAATCGTAATAAGAATCTACATGCACCTTAATATATAGAGCACATGCATAACTTAAGTGTCATGTACGTCCAAATGTATAACTTTCTCGGAATTTTAAATTTATAATTTTCTCGGTTCATAGATCAAAGATGTTCCTCTCTTATTGAAAAGAACAATAATCATTTTAGTTCCACAACAATTATGCTGTACGAGTACGTCCATGCGAAGATTTTGACCATACGTACGTCAATTAGAGAACCCACTATAAATAATTAAGTAAATAAATTTAAAAAAAACTGTTATCCAATATTTCGTTTTCAAGGTAAATAAATGAAATAAATTTATAATATATATAGAATCATAGACTTGAAAGCTTAACAAAATTATTAAGCAGTATGTAGCATCGCCTATATCAGTTAATGAACTACATTATGTGTTGTCTTTGTTCAAATACTAATAATATTTAAAAAATTATAAAACATTCATAAAATAAGGAATACTTGGATAAAATGGAAGACAACGACACCATCATTAAAATAATCTTATCTTTATGATTTTCATTTGCGGCAAATTGTCGAGATTGACAGAAGAAAGGAAATATACGAAAACTTAAGAAATGAGGTACAGCGCTTTTAAGAGCCAAATACGATCTCATTCGTAATATTCAATCATTTGTAAATGAATGCAATGGTAGGAAATGAGTCGTAGGAACAGACTTGTTTAGAAAAATATACAAGTTACTCGCAGGCACCTATCGTCATCAGGTTGGCAACAGAACATGCGCAATGCCATCAACTTGATATTGGCGCTTAAAAGATTACAGCCGGGCGTACACGACACCTGCACATCATTGACAATCGCAGAGATCAAGTTTCCAGTTTCTCTATGAAGGAGCGCTTCATGTAAACAAGCAAAAGAGCAATGCAGAACGCTTTGCTTGAACGTCAGAATCAGTATAAAGTGCCGGACCAGGACCATGCCGTACAGTGCCAAGTCTCAAGCAAATGAGTATCTCATTTCTTGTTATTGAATAGAAATTGTACTATGGTGTGAGAAATTGATTACATTATTGAATATCGTGAATATTTATAACAATTTCAATGTATTCTTAAACTATACAATGAAAGGATAATCTAACAATCAAGCATTTTATTAAACGTCGAACATATTTTTATCTCAACAATAAGCAGTATTTTTATCGGCTCTTCTTTAATCCTGATTTATTGTTTAGCAGAGAAAGGAGCGGAGTGGCGTGGCCTGTGCATATTCAGATTGTGAGGAGGCTGGTGTCTTTTGTGTGTATACAAGACTTAACCATGAGATGTTCATTGTTTATGTTAATAATTGTATAAATTTAAATTTTATTTTATTCAAATTTATTATTATATATTAAATTTATTTCATTTAACCATGATTTTCATAATTTGCTTATGGTTAAGGGAATAATTCCTTAAATTTAATTTTTATTTTATAATTATCAGTATATTGCTCAATCATGACAACCACTAAAGTAAGTCATTGTTTACGACAGAGCTACTTATATAATAAATGAGAAAAGATGCAAATATTGGAGGGGTTTCCTCATCAAAGCGCAGCCGATGAGGAAACTTTGCTTGTTATTCTTGCCCAGACGGTTTTCCGTGGTTCCCAAAGGTGCTTAACGAATACTCTAGTTGCAGTCTTCCAGTTACTATCGTAAAACATCCCAACTTTCAGAACATTCCGTCAAAAGCGATTCTTATACCTCATTGTTTTTTTTCAAATATCACTTGCTTATTTGCATTATTTATCTAATAATCATTTAGTTTCGAATTACTCGTTAATGCAACTAGAAATTCGTAAAGTGTGAATTCCAGGGCACATTATGCACAACNATATATATATATATATATATATATATATATATATATATATATATATATATATATATATATATATATATATATCCCATTTTGATTTGATATATAATACTAAGTCGATCAGACTCCATTTGCTATTGATTTTTGTCCACTATTGATTGATGTGACAAATTTGCATACCGTCCTAGACAGGATTATATCCTTGGGACGTAAACTTTAATCCAAGAAACCGACAGTAGTGGTCTAGTGGTAGTGTCTTCGCTTACACGATCCCACTGAGCAGTAAAGTGTGGGTTCGAACCCTGCTTGGTCGACTAAGGAGCGGTTTTCAGTTGTAATTTCTCTCATACTCCAGACAAATGTCGGTTCGGTACCATACGTTCCCCGGCAATTCAACATCTCACGTTCCCAATTGCCTCTCCCAAGTCCAACGATTAGGCGGAAGAGCACGCCTCATGTCCTGAACCTCTCCAAATGACATTAAATAAAAAAAAAGACATATCAAAAGTGACTTAGTTTAAGTTAGCATTTTATTAAAATGAAAACCCGTAATTATTATATTTGTACTCTGAAAAATGTATTGATTGATTGTTTCATTCATTCATTCATTCATTCATTCATGTAATATTGTCATATGTAGGAGAAAAGGGAAGACCAACAGTTTAGAAGTAAAGAGCAGATAATTTTTCATGCATTATAACAAAGAAAGCGTCTCGCTCCCAGAATGGATGTGAAATAAGATAAATAACATTTTATATTCAACAAATATTATATCGTCAAAAATAATACTCGCATGACTGAATAGGCAGTATGAAAACGATGAAGTCATAATTTATATAAAGAGCATAAAAACGTTGGTCACGAAGTTTTAATTGAATTCACCACAACTTTTAAAGCATGGTTGTTGAATCTATTATCTAAACATTACAATATGAAGGTATTAAAACGAACAGAGGCGATCTGTTTTAATTTCCAGCTGGAGTAACTTTAAATGGTCGATTATATTTTTCATTATTCTCAGCGGAATTGTTGCACAAATGGATCTCGCTCAATAATGAACTTGATTACCTTTTAAAATCTGAGTATGAAATTCCATTTCCATTGGTTATTTTGACACATGTGAGTATACGACCTTTATATTCGCGTTGGAAATGCATGCCTCTAAAATACGACTGTAGGCAGGTGTGATAGTACATAACGCTTCCAGTGACGCGTCGAAATCTTCTATAGCATTTACACATGCGTTCTAATCTATGGCAATGAATCGTACTGTATATTACTATAAATTGCCAGTAACGTAATTTAATTGTAAAGCACATTTTTCCAAAGATAACTGCATGACCTCCCGTGGATCGCATTTTTAGAACGCCGTTCATTTGAATTAATCTCCTCTGCCATGTGCATGTTTTATTTCAAATAATAAATAGGTATGATTAAAAAATGCGACGCAAACAAAATCTGAGTGCCACTTATTCATACGACTCGAAAATGAGCCTTTATTTTTATTGTCCCGGAAATAATCTTAAATATGTAAATTCGATTTTCTTTGCCAACAAAATGCCGTATTACAGTATATACACAAATATTAAATAGAAAAGACATTTATGTACAGGTATTTCTCATCCTCTGAAGATGAAAATGTTCTTTAAAAAAATTCCCAAAAATACTGAGATTTCCGAAAACGTACTTCGTTTTTACAAATAAGACAAAAATGAGACGCTTATCTGACAATGTATACATTGCATCATCATACTGGAGCAATATTAAACATCATAATAGCGGATAGCAAGGATTAAGTGAAAAATTCTAGTTCCGCACGCGATGTGCGTCAAGAAACCTCCATTCTTTTATTGTTTTAACACTAAACTCGTTTTCACCCACATTCACATTTTCCGAGACAATTAACAAGGATATAAACTATTTCAAGTATTAATTTGATAATTTTCAAAGCGGTGCATTATGAGAAATTAAAAGTGAAAAGTTGGATTTTGGCCCCCAGGGGGCTTACATCTAGTAAGTACGTGTTTGGCGAACACGAGGCCCCGAGCTGGCATTGCTTCCACTTACTTGTGCCATGCTCCTTTCTTTATCTATACTGACCTCCCTTGGTCACATCTTGTTCCTTTCGATCCCGACGATATTAAAGTTACGGTATCTTTAATTTCCCCCTCTTCTCTTTCTTCTTCTTCTTCTTCTATTTTTTCTTCTTTCCCCCGCAGGGAACTCAGTTTCGAGTGAGTATGGGCTTGGCGAACCCACGGCCCCGAGCTGGGGACTGGTATTGCGCAACCAGTCCTCGGACACCGTAGGCTTTGGACATGCTTCAGCGACCTCCATTGGCGCGATGGTGGAAAGTTGCTTGTTTTGAAGGGCGGAGATCTTGCCTTCATTGGCCGGGTCGTAAGGAAGAATTAAACCTCTATAAAAAAACCCTCAACCTCAAGGTGTGTTAAATGAGGTGAATGGGTGTTGAGGTGAATGGGTGTTGAGGACAAACACTCAGTAGCGGACAACCTCTAAGGCAACTGCCGCACCTCAGTTGAGCAAAGCTTAGTGGCGTGATGCGGGGGCTCCACGTCACCGGACATTTATTTCCTCCGAACTCGTGGGACAAAATGAAAGATTCTTTTTTCCTGCCTTGCGCAGTGGGCGAGCCGCAGGGTAAGTACCATGCCTCAGGATCTTCGAAGCGGCCGAGGGTTGACAGCCCTCCCACTTCCGAAATCACAAAGTTACAGAGCATTCCTTATGAGAATGATTTTCTACTTATGTCACGTATCAACGGAACCTTCGAAAAGGTATCACCTTTTTATATATTTAAAGACCTAGAAGGTCTCGCTGGTACGTTAAAAAATATAAAAAGATTAAGAAACGGAACAATGCTGCTTGAAACAAGAACAAGCAAGCAACCATTAAAACTACTTGATTGTAGTATGCTTGGCGAGTTCCCTGTGAAGTGCGAACTCCATGCTGCGCTTAATCGCAGCAAGGGGGTCGTGAGTTGCAGGGACATAATGGAAATGGCAACAAACGAAATTGTTGCAGAATGGAAGGCTGACCACGTAGTTGAGGTCAGTCAGATCATGATGAAGGTAAATAGTGTTCTGGAGAAGACCAGTTCCTTCATCGTGACTTTTGACTGTCCTAAACTACCAAAGGATCTGAAGGCAGGATGGCTGAACCTGCCGGTCCGTCCCTTTATTCCGAATCCTCCGCGCTGTTTCAAGTGTCAGAGGTTTGGACACACGACAACATCGTGTCAGGGACGTGATACCAGAGGAAAGTGCGGAAAGGAGGCACGCGAACCCGGCGTCTCATGCCCAGGACCAGCAAAGTGCATTAATTGCACAGGAAGCTACCCGGTATGGACCAAGGAGTGTGTAGCCTTTCTCGAAGAAAAGAAAGTGCAGGAAATAAAAACTACGGGCAAGATCCAGTACGGTGAAGTGCGGAAGAAATACAGGGCTTTACACCCAGTATTTTCTACTAGTTACTCCACCGCAGCCAAGACTTTAAAGCAGATGAAGACCGTATCTGTTCAGGCCGATTTAACTGACGTGTCTACGACAACGTCGTGCACATGCCAGTGTAAATGCGGAAAGAAAGATATTTCAGTCGATCCTGTCAAGCCTAAAACACCACCAACTAAACACAGACAAAACGGCTAAACACGTGAACCTTGTTGAATCTTTAAAAACATCGAAAACACCTTCCAAAAAATCACAGAGACGTAAAAAGAACGTCGCTGTACTTTCTTCCTCCGAGTCAGAATGTGTAATTTCCGACGGTGACGCGGAAATACACATTCACAAACCTGACCCCGGAGGCTCCAAACAGTAATGGCTTCCATACTTCAGTGGAACCTTAATGGCTATAAAACTCAACGTGAAGAGTTACAACTCTTAGCGCGTCGTAATCCGATCTGTATTTGCCTACAAGAGACATACCTTTCACCAGAACACTCACACTCTCTGCGAGGATACAGCAGCTTCAGATATGACGACACCACGGGATATCGAGCAAGAGGAGTTGCCGTGTTTGTTAGAAACACTATCCTCTGCTTGCCTATTCTCCTACAAACCCACATCCAGGCTATAGCAGTCAACATTCATAGTGTACCATCTATGACCGTGTGTTCTATATATCTTCCTCCGACATGAGATATTTCGGAGACCTCTCTCAGCGATTTAATTCATCAGCTCCCTCGATCATTTCTCCTCCTTGGAGATTTCAACGCCCACAGTGTACTGAACGTCGAGCGATTGACCCAGGGGCCGACTGCTGAATTGTCTCTTTGAGCAGGAAGATTTATGTCTACTGAACACCGGGGAGAAGACCCACTTCGCATTTGGCACGGGGTCATGGCCTGCTATAGACCTATCAGTTTGCTCTCCTGAAGTTGCTGATATCTTTCAATTGAAGGTAGAAGATGCTCTGCATGGCAGCGACCAACATCCTATCTGGTTGTCGTTGCAGGAACGTGCAACTATTCCCGAAAGCAAGCCACAGAAATGGATTCTCAGTAGGGCTAAATGGACACAGTACCGTTCCCTGTCTGTCTTCAGAGAAACGGGTAGTGTCTAACAGAGGGTCGACCATCTGACCCAGGTGATTCATCACGCCGCTGAAGAATCCATTCCGAAAACATCCATTTTTCTGCGAAGACCTCATGTCCCCTGGTGGAACGACGCATGTCGGTCCGCCATTCGGGCAAGACGAAGAGCATTGCGGAGATTCAGGTCTAATCCTTGATCAGAGACTGAATTGGATTGAACAACTTACAGACCAAACAGCAAGAACATTAAAGTCTCTGAATTTATTAAAGTACCTGAGTAGCAGGGAATGGGGCGCTGATCGCTACTCCCTGCACCAGTTTTATCGAGCATTCATTAGATCTCGGCTCGATTATGGCTGCGTTGTATATAGCTCTGCTCGTGCAAGCTATTTAAAGTAGTTGGATAGTGTCCACCATGCAGGAATTCGAATAGTTACTGGAACCTACCGCACTAGTCCCATTCCGAGTTTGTATGCAGAGAGTGGCGAACCATCTCTATACCTCCGTCGGCAACTCCTTATGCTACAACACGTTTTCCACGTGCTAACTTTACCCTACAATCTGGTGCACAACGCGGTTTTTCATCCTTCCTCTTCTTCCATCCGTTTCTATAACAACAGACTGAGAGCAACCAAACCTTATGGATATCGCTCCAAACAAATTTTGGAAACCTTGCATATACGCACACCTAATGTCTTACATCAAGGTTTTATTAACACTCCCCCTTGGGCTTTGCACAAAACGAAGATTACTTTCGATCATCTGCATCATGACAAGAAGAACACTCGAGCTCCGATGTTAAGGGCATACTTTCACCTAATCCTCTACAAACACCGGGTTCGTATCCCTGTGGTTACCGACGGGTCGAAGCAGGCTGATGGTGTCGGCTGCTCCGTGGTATTTCCCCGTGAGACTTATGGCTACCGTCTAGGCGACTTGTGGAGTGTTTACACTGCTGAGTGCTACGCCATATTGCGAGCATTGCGAACTACAAAGTGCTCCGGCGGATCACATTTCCTGATTTGTTCTGATTCGCTGAGTGCCCTCCAAGCAATCCAGAACATGTATCCAGCTGATAAGCTGATCCAGAACATCCAGGATGTACTTTTCTCACTGCAAAGTGATGGAAAGAACATAATGATTTGCTGCGTTCCCGGACATGTGGGTATCAGAGGAAATGAGGAAGCAGACGATTCCGCAAAGACAGCATGCCTCAGGCATCGCGTGGATTTCTCCACGAGATCTCCTAAATTCCGTCAAGATAAGGATTCTGAGTGAATGGAGCAAAGAGTGGTTAGCTGTTGAAATGAATAAGCTCTGACTTATAAAATCTCTGTTAAATCATGGAGCAGTTCCTGTAGGCCAGCCCGGGGCGACGAGGTCTTGCTGACCCGCCTGCGCATAGGACATTGTCCTCTCACTCATCGGTATCTCTTACTACTTTATGATCAACCCGTTTGTGAGGAGTGTAGCTGTTCTCTGACAGTGCGTCACCTACTAACTGATTGCAGAAGATACTAAAGTATACGGAGACGAATTCGTCTGGCTGGAGATTTACCAACAATTCTCGGAAATGAAACGGTTAATGTTAATAAACTATTGAGTTTTATGAGTAGATCGGGGCTCCTCCCACAAGTTCTCGGTACGGTTTAAAAGTTGCATTCCCTTTTCATCTTTACTGTCCTCTTTGTTTTCATCGTTCGTTTCTGTAATTCGATAATATAATATTTAAAAATTGTTTTCCTTTTTCGTGAAATAATATATTGGTATTCTGTTTTCTTTTCTTTCATCTTTCTATTTAGATATTTGTTGACATCAGGAGGGTTTTTTAGTGGGTATGGTCGGGATAATCGGCGAGTCCCACACACGGGGAAGAGTCT
>NNCF01133152.1:991274-1077330 GCA_002313205.1 Laupala kohalensis | reverse complement strand
TAATAGTTCTTTATCGGAAGGGGTGTTTCCTAAAATATTTAAGAGAGCTAAAGTGAAACCTTTACACAAGAAAGGATACAAACTTAATATTGGAAATTACCGACCAATACCACTAATACCCACTTTCTCAAAAATCCTAGAAACATTGTTCTATAAGCGTCTTCTAGATTTTTTATCAAAAAAATAACATTCTCTCCGACGATCAACACGGTTTTAGGAAATCCTTTTCCACCACAAGCGCCATATTTTAATTCTTAAACAATGTTACCACATCTCTAGACCGTGGAGAAAATCCTCAGGGTGTTTTTCTTGACTTATCCAAAGCAATCGATGTCATCGATCACGAAATTCTCCTTTCCAAGTTGCATTCTTTAGGCATTCGTGGACTTCCACATCAATGGCTAACTTCTTATTTAAAAGATAGATATCAACAGGTAGAAATATCCTATACTAAAAATAAAATACTTCAGCGTTGTCTTTCAGAAACAAAGCCACTTACTTGCGGAGTACCCCAAGGATCAATTCTCGGCCCTATACTCTTTTTATTGTATGTGAACGACATGTCATCATCCACATCAGATTGCAAAATGGTTCTTTTTGCTGATGACACTAATTTACTATGTAAACACGCCAATGCTCAAAAAGGTTTGTCTAACCTTTCGACTTAGTTCCATGCAAATCGTCACATTGTAAACACTGACAAAACAGTGTCTATGTCTTTTCACAATAGTATTACTAAATCTTAACCCCAGGTTTCTCTTTCTTTAAACGGAACACAATTAAAAACTTAGGTCTCCATATTCAAGACAACCTCAAATGGAATTGTCACATTGACAATCTTAATTCCCAATTAAGCAAATTGTGTTACGCATTCCGAATCTTAGTTAACGCAGTTAGTCCACGTATTTCCCGTTGCGTATATTTTGCAAACGTTTACTCCCATTTACGTTACGGCATTACCTTCTGGGGTAATTCCGGTCAGAGTATTCAAACTTTCAGAATTCAGAAGAGGATAGTTCGGATAATTTGTAAATCTCACCCCCGAAACTCTTGTAAACCTTTATTCAAGGAATTAAATATCTTAACACTTCCCTGCATTTATATTTATGAAACGGTCTTGTTTGTTAAGACCGAATTACTGAAGCACCACCCTTGCTTTATACGAAACAGTCTCGCAATAGGGATAATATTCATCGCCCTAGAGTGTCAACCACTCTTTGCCAAAAAGGACCTTATCATTCGGGAATCGCCCAAGAATATAAAAGACATTATGAAATTGAATATCTTCAAATCCGCGGTTAAAAGCTACCTCCTGCACCAGTGCTTCTACACTGTAAAATAATTTATTGATTTTAACAAAAGTTAAATTCGTCTTGTACTTTATCAAGCCATTGCTGTAGCACTTTTTAAATAACTTATAACAATTTCAAAAACTATTTTCTTGCATGGTTGTGTTGCCGTATTATATTAATTTAGTTTTATGTGTACTCAACTTTGGCAGGGTTGTGTACATAAATTCTGTAGCCCCATCCTGGCTTGGGTTTTTCTCCGTTCTTCCTTCGGGTAGAGGCGGATTTCTTATACAGTTTGTACTGTTTTTTGACAATAAATTTATTATTAAATTTATTATTATTAACCAATTCTTCTTTTGGTGTCACTTGCAGATATTATAGGCAATGAAATTCGTCGTGAGGTCAGATCAACCGGCATCTTTCCGTTCCCAATATCTAGCAATTGATGTGATAATATCTCAGCTGATCGATCGTTTTGCAGCTGGTCACGCATATGTAAGTTAATTTCAACGTCTTTACGTGTCGCCACAAAGTAGAGTATTTCAGGCAAGCATTTATAGCGTCTGCTAGTGTCGATCGAGGAATTACAGGTAATGTTTGCCTGAAATCTCCTGCAAGAAATATTAATGTGTTCCAAAATGGTTTTATGTATCCATGCAAATCTTGCAATGATCGATCAAGAGCATCGAGTGCTTTTTTGTGTTCCATTGTATATTAATCCCAAACAATACGTTTGCATTTCTGCAATACTTTTCCCATGTCAGATACTTTGGAAATGTTGCACGTAGGAGTTTCAATGAACATGCAGTTCAATGGAAATTTTAAAGCGGAATGAGCAGTTCTTCCACCTGATAGCAATGTCGCAGCTATTCCGGATGACGCAAGAGCGAAGGGTATGTCATTTTGGAAACGAATTGCTACCAGAATCAATCTAATTTGGAACGTTTTACCAGTTCCTCCTGGTGCATCTAAGAAGAACCCTTTCTCTAACCCCATTATTGAGAGCTTGCATTATTTGATCGTAAATGCCATTTTGCTCCTAGCGTTAACTTAGGAATATTTGATTGCACCTACGACAAAAGATCACCCGTGTTGTAATATTGTTCACAGTGCAATTCTACATCGAACGAAGCAGCAGCAGATCGATTCGGTGATGGCATTTCCAATTGATTAAGAAGTTTGTTCGCGATTTTTAAGCACAAATCTTCAATCGTTATCAACGCTTCGTTGTAGATTTCTGCGGTGAAATCCATGTTCATATTTGAATTTTCGTCGCGTGTTCTACAGAAAATATCTTCAGCCATGTCCGTTTTATATTTCTCCCATAGCTCTGTTGGAGATGAAGGAGAGCAGGCGATCAATATGATTGCAAACAATGCACGAATTTGATTGGATATGACGTATTGCACGCTTCATTGGTGTATACATACCAGTGACGGCCATTCTCCAATAAATTCAGAGCTTGACATGCACTGCGAAATGTGGCATGTGTTACGCCGTTGACAATTCTCAATTGCTGGAAAGACGTTGGACCGAGCACATTTACTAACAGAAATGAAATCCCCTTGGAAAATGAAACTCACATAATCTACCGATAGTAGACATTTTATTTTATAGAAAACGTAACCTACAGACACAGAAAATGGCAACATACGCCTAAAATTTCTTCAAAAAATAATTTCTTAAATACTCCGTTTCAGTGTTACGTCCCCCCAGATGGTTATAGTGAAGTATCACACATGCTGTACATGTAACTGATGTTGCAGTTACCATGTAATTACCTAGAAGAATGTGTTCACTAGGAAATGATAGTACTACGTGTTTGTGTGAAGATAATTATAAACAAGTAAAAATATTTTCTGATAGAGTTCTTTAGTTAATTTGTTGAAGTGGAAACTCTTAGATCCATAGTTAATACGTTAAAGTAGAATTAGAAACAATCTGTTTGAATCATGAACATAGGTTTTTAACTTTCTATCCAGAAAAACAACCTAATCGTTACGATCCGTTAAACATGTTTTTCCAGTAAAAAATTACTATTCTCCTCGCAGCAAAAGAAAGCTAATGAGGGAGGAGCCTAAAAATCACGTGAAAGTTGAGAAGCCAATGCCAGCATTGCGAGATTGCCAAATCTTTCTTGCATTGGCGTTCTACTCGTATAAGCAGAATCTTATGTTTGTACGCTGTCGCCCACATTAGTCCCTTCGAGCACAATCGGGGAAAGAGCGTTTGTGAGAATGAACCTAATTTTGAACGTAAATTATCGTATTATTACATTAGAATAAAGTCAAATAATTTTATAACCTATAATTTATGTAAAAGTTGTAAAATTAAAATGAAACAACTGAAGCATTTATAAAATTACAATAATTTAAATGGAGATTATTTTGTTTGTTTAAAATATTAATAAATATATTTTGCACAAATGAAAGGCCATCGCAGAACCGGCAGAATTTGATATACCAGCTGGGACGGCGGGTTTTATCTGACCTTTGGTCGATACGACACGATATTTCTGAGATAAGCTTTTCCACGGGTCATATCAGTCTATGTGTGGGTGTTGCAGCGTGCAGAATGGGTGGAGCAACGCTAGGTCACCCCTGCAGAAGACATATGACAACACTGCGCTTTCGCCACATTGGTTACATCTCATTACTTTTCTTTGGCTACGAGGACAATAAGGGCTATTTCAAAGGAAACACACAATTTCAAGTGATTTTGGAAGGAAACGAAATTTGTACCGTTTGTCAAAAGAAACTTAATTTGTTACATTTCTGACGAGGAGGGTGAATTAAATGTCTCTATCGCTTGTGACTCGCAGCCTCCTACTCAACCTGTAACTAGTTCACCTATGTGATAACTTAAAGTTTCAACAATTACCATCAGAAGCATCGGGATTATCGATTGCAAAATTATATGATTCTCAACAATCAGTTTATTTAACACCACCTTTAATTATTAAAAGATCGAATCAAAGAACCTTTAAACGTGATCAATATTGATCCTATACAAATAAAATTTAAGGCGCACTGCAAAATTTAGAGAAAATGAAATGAAGGAAATAACATCGTATTATAAACGAGCTGTCGATAAACTTTTATGAATTGGATCAATTAATAGTGAAGGTCTTGTTGAAGGTAAAGTTGATAGGAAGTTCTCGTAAATTATAACATCCAATGCAGTTTTAAAATTAATCAGATTTTAGGATGAGAATTGTACACAATTTCCAGCATCAAGAATGGGAACTAGGAATGAATTAGTACATTTTTAAAAATAAGAAAACTTTTTGATATGTCATTATATGAATATTAGTTTCATATGAATATTTTACTTTTATCGCAGATCAGCTACCAAAAGAAAGAGGACAAACTAAAGTTTAAAAGAATTAAAAGATCTTTTCAACGGAAATTGAAGCATTGAAACTGGACTCTTCAATAAAGTTTTAAAAATCAAAGTGTTTCTTTAATTCATATATTGGTTTTTAATTCGACCTGAGTTAGCAAGGAAATCACATAAGGGGAAATTCAGATTTTTACTTTAAATTACTATAACTTTGAAAGTTGTAAATTTCCCACGCCAAAAATTGGTGGAATTAAGAGTTCATTACTCCTTCTTTAAGCCACCGAAATGCCGTTATATTCTGAGAGGGAAAAAAGTTTTCACACAAAAAATTAAATTTTAAAGTTTTCGATGAAATTCTATACGCATTTTAAGTGTCTGTAGGTTACTTTTTCTATATAATAAATACTATCGGTAGATTTCAATTTCCAAGTGGATTTCTATATACTATGTATATAAGAAAGTAAAAATCGTGAAAATTTAGAAAACGAGATTTTTGCGGAAATGTCCGACCGTGTGCAACATTCCTGACCGAATAGAATTTTTTTTTCATTTTTCGTATTTAAGGTAGAACTTACTTCTGACGTATGAAAGTTCTTTCAATTTTACAGATTTCTTTGACAAGACACTTACACATTTCTTTGACAAGATAGATAAGGATCATTTCGAAATAACAAGAAGTTAATAAAACAAAAAGTGTCACCTATTTAACCGAAATTATTAATAGATACGATTAATGTTTATTAATATAATTTTGAAATTGCAAATGGCAAAAAAATTAACTCCTTAGTTCTTAATTAAATTATATAAGAATATTTATGGTCTGCTGGCTGTTCTCGCGTTGATAATATCCTATTTATCTTTATATTGTCATGAAATATTAATTTCATTAATTTTCAAATAAAAAATATGACGTTACAAGGTTTTGGAATATTCAAAAACAGCAGGGGCGAGGCGTCCCATCCACCCACTCGCCGGGCCGACGGAGAGGTGCGGTTGCCGGCGAGGTGAGAATAAAAGGCCACTAGTTTCAAAGGAAATATGAAAAACATAATAAAGAATCATTTTTAGAGAGACGGTTACAAGCAATAGGCAGCGCGGCACTTGTAACAACAAAGATGTTTGGAAACGTGACCTAGAGAATAAGAAATCTACTAAAACTAACCCAGCATCTCTCTTGTGAAGTTTGAACCGAAGGCGTGGGTGGAAGAACGTTAGGGTTCAAAGAGAGCGTTGGGATCTTATGCAGAAAAATTGTATTTTTGTTGGGAATCATGCTCATTCCAAATCAATCAACAATGTACTTGTTTGAAGTGTTCTGTTGGTTAGCTAAGTGATCCAGCATTTCGGCTCTTGAGTATTTAATAGTGCGGTCTCGTTGTAATTAACGTGTTTACAAGTGAATGTTATAATGGGATTGGTGAACTTTTAATTTGTGACTTTGAACAATTAATCACATCGTGGAAAGATTCGCCGCAACAAGAGTTCCGTTAGCAAGTAAAAAGGGCGCGACTCGGAATGCGAGGTAAAAGACAATAATTTGGCCATGGAATCGGAGCACGGAAACCGAAGGCATCTGTAATGAATGGGGTTACGAGAGGCGACCCAGGTCATTCAACGAGGAAGCTCGGCAGGTAGCCGCTGGCACAGACCCACAGTTCAGCGAACCTGTCCACAGCCCGAGGCAACCGCACAGTTTCGCAAGACGCAGCAACACCTGTCATCCAGACTAGGAAATAAGGTAAGTGTACGAGGACTAGTAGCTTCCATCCAGAGTAGTGGCGAGCCGTGCGTCTTCGGACGAAGAGGAAGCGAGTGCTTCGTTAAGACTGGCTAAACGGGAAAGACAGTGATGTTTCCTAGTCACCAACCAACTAAATTAGATTTGTATTTTCTATTTCATTGTGTCAAGTAATATTAGGAGACTGGGTTTAATACCCACTTTAAAATCATCATGTCATGTGTACGTGTGAATTTGGGGAGGGAAATCTAGGGGAGTGCAAGTGTGCATGTGTTTAGTAGCATTGGAATTATTTTAAGAATATAGTGATATTGTGATTTAAAAAACAATTTTATTTGTGACGCTGCGCGTATTTATACCAGTAATGTGCGTTTTCTTCAATGAATGGCACGAACCCAGCCCGACTTCAATTCCTTTCATTTTGGAGTAATTAATAAACCATTGCGATAATTAATTAGGGGTAATTACTCACTACCCTATTTATTTAATTAGTTAGTAAGAGATGCTTGTTACCACTACTCTATTTTGTTATATTATAGTTCGACCATTCTTTTTTAAATTATTAATATTAATAATTCTTTCTTTGTGTCCTGTTACAATATTTATTAATAAATATATCTTCTGAAATATAATATAAATCTTACTGATCTTATCTCCCAAAAAACGAAAAAACAGAATTTGTATATTAGAGATTCTTTTATATAAATGCTAGTAAAATATTTCTTTAATAAACTTTTTAAATTGGGTAAAAAGAAGACGACCAAAATATAATCAAGTTAAAATCAACTCGCTCCGAATAGAATGCTTTAATGCCGCTCTAGTCCTAACTGAGAAACGTATATGAGAAAGAATGTGCAATGGTTTTATGGTTTTGCACCACTAGTCTACCTTGCACCGCTGGTGCTCTGTACGCTGAGGGAAAATCGACTTAAAAGTAATTTAAACAAAAGCAGCTTAATAAATACCTTATATGGGTCATTCCAGCCATAATCAACCTAAAATTTCCCCTCTCTTACTTCAATACAATAATTTAAGGCGACTAATTAAGATAACTTAAAAATTAACCTTAATGATTCCAGGGTCATCATAATCTCTCCCATAGGGCACTGTAAAACTGAACACCTCCTTTGTGAAACAAAACACAGCTAAGTTAAAAATCATTAAAAAACTAAACACTATTAAGTTTTGGCAGGGAGATTAATGTGGTTTCTTAAGGAGCAACCTAACTTTTTAACAAATTTACAACTGCTAATTGAATTATGAAATTACCATCACTGGATCAGCGCAAGTGCACCTATTTTGTAGTTCAAAAGTCTTTCTTGATTTCTCTATGCTACGGTGATGCACACCAAGGATTTTCGTTCACAAGTCCGAAACACTTTCAGGAACATAAATAAGATCAATTTTCCACCTTGTTAGACACGTCAGGAGATGCGATGACCCAGGTCCGACTTCCGATTGTTGACCTTACGTCGCTCCACTGGTGATGAAGTGGGAAGATGTCTTCGCAGATATCAATGACCATTCCCTCGTACTATCAGGACCATTAACTATTTCGCGAACTAGATGGCCGGTGGATGTCCGTGTCGAGAAACAATCTTTTCTAAAATACTTCTCACAATGGACCCACAAGTTGATGTCCGATGATGATGTTCGTTTGACTTACTCTGCGAGAAAACCGAAATATTCAGCCTTTCCGTGTCGCATACTTAACTACCGAAATAATAACTCAGAGAAGACTGACGCTTTTCTTTACAATAAGGTTGATCGAACACTACGAAATCTGATCCCCAAAACCGTTCCCTTCTATTTTGCGCGCTCCCACGTTTGGCGGTAAGCGTGGACAATCGCGAAACGAAAGAAGTTTTAAGGCAAATGTATCGAATTTAGTTACGATAACGGTCACCACGTTGCGCATTAAAATAATCAAAATTTGCTGCGAAAATATTTGCGGAATGAATGATCCGTTTTCTGTAAACGCATTTTATTTTGTTTTAAACACCGAATTTGAAATAATTATATCTGCAATTTCAATTCGATTCAACAAAGATGTTAATATGATGGCAGATTTGTTGGATGCTTAAAAGTGAAAACGAAGCAAAAAGAAAAAGAAATCCGTTGCATAGATCGTTTGAAGATAAAAGTTCGTTACAAAAGGAAAAATCTTTTTTTTACCTGGAAGCGATATTCACAGCTTTCAACGCCCTCATCGCTCTAAATATCATATAGCTGAAATTCTCTGGCTCCGAATTAGGATTCAGGGCATCAAAATACACATCTCACAGTCATTTTTGGTCGATTTGGACAGTTATGTCTGATGCTGAACCCTCCAAAAGCAAATTTTTTCCATTCAAAGGTGGTTTTCGTGATTTTAAAGAAAATGGACGGGAGAAAGGTAGTATCTCCGTTTTCATACTGAATAAGTATGAGAAAAGTAATATAAACATTGCATATCCTTTGTCTAGATAAGTTAAACATGTAACAAAGGTAAATATTGAAGACCATATTTATGGAATCACATAATTAGTTCCAAGAGCTATGAGTTTGTCAGAAATCGATTGTGAATCTCGAAAAGATATGTTGACGGAGGTGCACCATTCAATTATTGCAGGGAACTGAGATACGTTAAAAACCACGTTTCAAAATATTAAAAGATGAGTTTTATATTTACCAAAAAACATAGTTCCTAGGGGTACGCATATTGTTATACCGGTTTCATTGCAATGCAAAGTATTATTTATTGCTCATGAGGGACACCTAAGGATTGTGGCTATGAATAATAGGCTACAGTGCAAGGTTTGGGGGAGGGGATAGATAAGGATTCCGAGAAGTCTGAAAAATGTTGACACGTGTGTAAACTGGTTCATAAGTCAGTTATTCCAAAACCTCTGGACATAAATGAATTGCCCGACAAACTATTGGATACACTCCCTATGGACTTAATGAACCCTCCCAACCAAACAATATTTATTAGTTTTTGATTATTGTGATTGGTTGGCAACCCTTGTGGCTATGCTCTGCTTCAGTGACGTTGATCAGAGAATCACGCCGACCTTACAGCACTCGGTGTCGCCCCGTGCAGGCCCCGTGTGTGTTCATGAAGTGAGTGATTCGAAATAAAGAATTTACTGAAGATTTACAATGTTGTACTTCCTAAATATAGTACATTGTCGACGAGGATTAAAATTGAGTATAAAGGGGATAAAAACTTTTATTGTGGACGTTTATAAGTTTTGAAATATTTTTTTTGGAACCACGTGTTTGAGATAAGAATGACTAACAAACTGTTTACGTGTATTCGGGTATTAGACGCTAGCCGACTTTCACATAGGAGATGACTGGGTATTATACCAGGAATGTTTAGAACAATATTTTGTTGCAAATTTTGTAAAGACGAGTGGAAGGTTTTTGTTTTATTGTCTTTGATTGGCACTGATACAAGATTTTGTGTAATTTGTGCGACCCAACTCTGCTGAAGTACCGTATAAGACATTTGACGAACTTTGTGAGACTGAAGAAACAGTTTTCACCCCAAGTATCAGTCTTCAAACAGAGTACTGAATTTTTTGAGTTGCGACAGAAACGACAGGAAACGGTCAGTGAATGGTACGTCGAACTGAAATATTAGGAAATTATTTCAAGTTCGGCCAGCAACTTGACGATAAACAGAAGGATAAGATCGCCACCGGTCTTCTTAAAACACCTATATTCAATAATGTCTGTGAGGAGGAACACACGGCTGAGTTCATCGCGATCTATGAAGCTGCGTTGAAGGTTTCATTGTCTACAGCAGGGGTCGGCAACCTTTTTGGCCGCGGGTCAAAATCAACCAAAATGTGCGTATTAAAGACACGTTTGGGTCAGATTCGTAATAAAACAGTCTTTTAGTAAATAATAAGATATATTTTATTAAGTAAATAATTACAAACATAGTTGAATGAACGTTATTTATAAACGTTCTCTTCGATATCAATGGCTCCCCTGATGTTGAACTTGTGACGTCGATCTAGTCAAGACTGGTTTATAGTTAGTTGTTTTAAGGCGAATACAAGCATCTGAATTTTCGGTAGTTAACCTGTACCTGTTCTTGCTTAATATAAATTTCATTTGTGAAAGTATTTGCTCACATTTATAAGTTGAACCGAATGTGGACAAAATGGCAAAGCCAATTTTTTTCAAAGATGAAAACTTCGAAGGAAGTGATGCCCAACATGTTGATATCATGAGAAGATGATTATCTTCTGTTTTTTCCAAATCTTTCCGCAATTTCTTAAATTTATCCGTCCATAACGTTGAACTTTTAAAATCAATCATTTCTAAACTAAAATTGTCAATTTTTAGATATTGAAAATACTGCAAATTTAAAACATTTTCTTCTATTTCCTAGGACTTTATTATAAATATAAACATTTCTCCATGCTTCTTAAAACTTTGAAACCGACTTTCATATTCACTTCACGAAAATCCAACTTTTGAACATATTTAGATTGCTTTCATCGATGTTTTTTTCACTTTCCCTTTTTAACAAGAGAAAGAAATTAAATTTTTATGTCAGTCTCAAATAATACCTATTTTGAAGTAAAACTCTACCATTCCTCATACATTTTCAAAATTATTTCCTTGGAGTCGTACGTTGAAATCATTATAATGGTTCATTATATCTGTTAAGAACAAAAGTCTTAAAAACCATTGTTAATAATTGAGTTCGAGATCATTTTCACCGATTTCGTGAAGAAATATTTGTATATCATCAAAAAACACTACAAATCTATTAAGAACTTTGCCTCGACTTAACCATCGTATTTCAGAATGTAACAATATTTCATATTTCGATTCAATTTCCTCCAAAAAAAGCTTTAAAGCGCCTGTGTATTAATACTGATCGCGCTATTATCATGTTTACGATATTAACAACCTTTTCCATTACATCCCTAAGTTGTGCAAAGTTAAGCAAATTTTCTTCATGTATGATACAATGAAACGATAAAAGCGGCCAAGTTCATTTTCCATTAGTTTTACAATAACAGTTTTTCCTCTTGGAGCACCATCAGTTGTTATGGAAAACAATTTACTTTTTAAATCCAATACTTGCCCATTTTTGAAATTTGTAAACTCTTGTACTTGACGAAAAATATCAGTGCCTATGGTCGTGTCATTCATTGAAGCAAGAACGTATAGTTCTTCATTGACATTCGAGCTATTTATTGATGCAAATCTAATAATTATTGCAAGCCTACCAATACTATTTATATCGGTACTTTCATCAATTGCAATGCTAATTATGTCAAGATAAATCATTTTTGACCTGTTCATCAATATTTTTGGCCATATCTTCAACGCGACGCTGTACTGTTCTAGCTGACAATGGCATTTCCTTGATTCTCTCAATTGTTTGATTTTTATTTGCAAAGTCATTAAATAAGTGTTCGAAACAATTTATGAATGCGTTTTTCAAAAACTCGCCGTCTGTAAATGGTTTTCTGTTGGCACCAATGCTAAGAGCTGCAACAAAGCTGGCAGATGTAGCGTGATTGTTGCTGGTAACAAAACTCTTTAAGAATTTATTTTGTTTTCCAAAATTTAATACACGTTTAGCAATGTATTCAGATTTATTTTCATTTGCCATTTCACTCACATCTTTATGTTTAAAAAAAAGCGTCGTTCAATATTGTAAGTCCTGGCGGTAATTATATCTGTACATAAGTACATATCAAATGGGCTCTAATGACCTTCGATGTTGACGAGCCCTAAAGCCCCAACAACAACAAAAATAAACATATCAATTTGTCACCATTTTCGATACACCCATACTTTTCTGTCCACACATCTTGAAATAATTTCTTTTTTGCTTTTTGTTTGTTCATGGTAATTTTTTAAATAATAATATTTATTTCACTAGGTAATAATTATTTAGCTGCGTAATTGTCACTATTCTTGTGCTACTAAACATGGGCTATAACTATAACTGACACACAACTGAGAGAACGACACGCGCGTCCAATAATGGTAAAAATTGTTCGGACAATGTCGCTGTGTTCCACCTACTATCATTACTGCAACTTTGTAATCGACATGGATCTTATATACAAAAACACTTATGTGTATAAGATCCATGATAATCGAACTAAAATGTTGTTCTTAGTATCTATATAAATTTTTTTAATTATCATAATGTTTGTTTCATGTTTATAATTTATTTGTATATATTATACTTTATTTTCGGAACTAAAGTGAGTCACTTGAAATTATCAAATGACGACCCCTGGTCACAGACTATAAACCAGACGCCCCTCTCCCATACTAACGGTGTGTTAACAGCTTTCAGCGCTCCTAACATTGTTACACGCAAACTACTTGAAGCGTCAAACCTCAGACATTTTCCCCCTATCTTGTTTCCTGGCCCTGCCCCTGGTCTACAGTATCGATCATACCGATCAATAATGTGGTGTCAACACACAAGCATCGTCAGCAGGGAAACCAGCAAAGTAAACAGTGCAATCAAAAAAACAGCAATTCAAACATAAAGAACACAATAGCAATAAGATGAGTAAAACATGCAAACATTGTGGTGGTGTAATGTATAATTTTGCAACGTATCGTTGTAAAAAGCGTAACAAGGTTGGCCATTTAGTTTAAGTTTGTTTTTCTAGTGAGAATAGTTCGAGAAGTGCAGATTATGCTACATATGACGGGTAAAATTAGCAAAAACCTTTTGAGGTTCAGATGAAAATTGAAGGCAAAAACGGAAGTAGATTCAGGTACGGGTGTGTCTGTTATTTCAGAACAGTAGTACAATGAAAGATTCAAAACTAGTAGCTCGAGACCACATTAGTGCGTTTGAGAACGTACGATGGAAATGTCATAATACCGATAGGTCAATTCCTTGCTTCGGTGATATATGGAGGGAAAATTGTCATTTGATTATTGTTAAAATGGTAGTCAACCATTGTTTGGACGTGATTTGATGAATGCTTTTTCACTGAGTGTATATACAATAAAAGATGAGCCAGGTGATTTACAGCACTTACTATATTCTTATATGGAGCATTTCGCAGTTGTTAGGTTGCTACAAGTACGAAAAGATGAGTTTGGATGTCAAACCACGATTTACGCCGTTGTTAAGTCACGACCGGTTGCCTTCACGCCGAAAGAGCAAGTTCAGCATGAACTCGAGAGACTTGAAAAGACAGGTGTCATCAGTTTAGTTGACAATAGTGAATGGGGTACGCCTTAATTCCTGTAGTGCATCCGTATGGTAAATTTGGACAGTACGATGTAGATTATAACACGCTTGTCGAAATTCTTTTTCTATTCTTTTCAACTAACAGTTGAAATGCAAGGCGGTGAATTATTTTCAAGGTTAGATTTGTGAGACGCTAATCAGTTTGAGTTAGAAGAGGATACAAATCATTTACTAGCGTGGAGCACGAACAAGTACATGTGCCGAACCGGCTGCCTCATAGTACTAATCCAGCATGTGCTATATTCAAAAGCATATGGAAAAGGTTTTATTGGGAATTAAGGGAGTAAATTTTTTTATTGATGACATAATAATGGAAAAGCACTTGGAAAACTTAATGCGAGTGTTCGAACGTTTGAAATAGGCCAGGTTTCGATTAAATTAAAAAAAGTGTAGTTTCTTACAAAAAAGATTACGTACTTTAGCCATATAATTGACAAACTGAGTTCACTCAAAGACTCCTAGAAAATTTGTGCAATTATTGAAACGCCAATACCACAGGATGTGATGCAAGTTAAAACCTTTATAGATATTGGTCGAAATAAACAAATTTATACAGAGGACCACATGGGATACCATGATTTATTAAACTAATACAATTTAAAAAAATCTAATCCTAAAACTTAAAACTAAAGAACATATAAACTTAATCTAAATATAAAAGAAAAGATGCATAAGTATGTGCAACAAAGATTTGATTACACATTGAATTTGTCAATAAAGATAGATTAAACTGATCATGAAATATCATACAGTTCGTGAGATTTCCACTGGCCAGTGAAATGCATGAGTTCATAGTTATGTTTGTAGAATATTTTGCCGATGAATATTTGGTGTGGAGAGTCCCAGGCTGCTTGAAACGTGCAGGAGGCAGTGATGTGTATGGATTTCACATGTTCACAGCGGTGGGAAACAGGAAACTAGCCACATTCACGACAGTTCCAGATGGTCGCATATTTGTTCGAAAACTGCTACATCACATGGTTGCTGGAAATATGTCGTTTGACCTCACAAGCAACACACAAAAATGGTCATAACGGACGCCATCCACATAGCGGCGTGCTCACTATGATGGTTGCACTCGAAGAAGTCTGGGGAGAGAGTGGCTTCAGCTAATGAAGCTCCGGGGTCTTCACTACCAGTTCGAGGAAAAGCACTCCCGCGCAAGTACATTAGTACAGAACTGTTCGCGTGCTGATACAAATTAAAGAATTGCTACAATGTGATATTAAAATTTTAGAATTTATTGCCGATGCGTAATTTTGCTTATTGCGAGTTTTTCCTTTTTTTTTTTTTTTTTTTTTTTGAGGTGCAAATGAAACGCTCCGTTTGATAAATTATTATGGTAAATTCACGCCAAACTTGATTGAAAAGTTAGTTCCATTGTATCAAATGTAGAGTGCGGACAAAAATTGAGACTGGAATGATAAATGTGGCGCGTTTTTTGAAGAATGAAAAGAGAAATTGCATGTTATAATCTTGTTCATCTTGACCCTTCACAGAAGCTCATGTTAAGTTGTGATGCGTCAAAGATGGGGTAGGGAGCAATATTGTCACATTTATTCGGATGGTTCTATAAGACCCATTAGTTTTGCATCATGGAAGCTAAAAAAGCACCAACAAAAATACTGTTATACACAAAGAGGCTTTGGCAATGTTTTTGAGTCGTAAATCATTTTCAAAAACAGTATTTGTTGGGAAACAAATTCATTTTAATCACGGACTACAAACCTTTATGTGCCTTATTTGGAGAAAACCAATTATGCCACAAATGGCAGCAGGTAGATTACAACGATGAGCTTTGTATGCATGCGGATTTGATATACTATTAAGTTTATTAAGGGAAAAGGCAATAGTAGGGGTGCAGACGGACTCTTAGTACTGCCGCACGACCGAGTTGATAATCTAATTTAAAAAATGAATTTGATTTTCATTTTTAGCAGAGGAAAATATTCTTTGAAATGCTGATCAAATTACACAGGCGATTAAAATAGATCCTATTTTGAGCGAAGTTTTTATTTATACTAAGGACGGGTGGCCAAACCAATATCGGGACAAGTTAAAGCCATACTGTGATAGGTCGACGGAAATCAGTATTGAAATAGTATTTTGATGTGGGATACGGAATGAGTTCACAAGGTACGGAATGAGTTGCACAGCACTCATCACGGCATAGTGAATATGAAACCAATTGCACGTAAATATTTTTGGTTGCCTAAACTCGATAGGAAATTGAAGATAGTAATGTGTGCACGAGTCAAGAAAGCCAACCGCCGAAGGCAACGCTAGTTAAATTTGGCGACACGAAATGAGCATTCGAGAATTTAGATTACGCTGGACCGATTGAGGGAAAGTATCTCATAATGATCGATGCCTTTTAAAGTGGCCGTAGTAGAGGTGACGAGGATTGATACTGAGTACAATCGAACAATTGAGGGAACGGTTTGCGAGATTCAGTTTACCAGAGTTAAGTGATAAGGAGAGACAATTCGTATCTGACGTATTTGTAAAAATAATGGAATAGCATGTAAGACTTATGCGCCGTACGATTCTTCCATCAACGGAGTGACAGAAAACATATAGTCATTTAAACATGGATTAGTCAAGGCGTATAAGATAGAAGAAATAAAGGTACTAGTGTGAAAACGTTTAGCTTTTAAACAAATAGAAAATTACCACCGATCGAGAGAGGCTGTAATTGATATCAGTGAAATATGTTATGTAAGGGATTACCGAAATTTAAATAAACCAATTTGAAAAGTAAGCTATTGTGAAAAAGAAATTAGATGATAGGAAATATATTTGTAAGCAATTAGCACATCAGCCTCCAACGGATGGCAACCCTAGTTCCGACACTTGTTAATTATTTTCACTGTCACTGACTCAACAGAATAAGCCGTTACGTTAAACGTAGGAAAATGATTGCCTTCTTTGTTCTGTGCAACCTCTTATATGGAGGCATATGTACATTTTTATTTATTTAATATTTTTTGTATACATACAACGGGAAATTAAAATTTCAATATTTGTAATATAAAATAATCCAGCGGGTTGCACAATTTAACGTAACGTGCCTTATGCGCTCCGCGGGTTGTCAGGTTTGCTCAGTTGTGTGATTCCAGCTTCAGAGATCGGACACTGCAGCACGACATTGATTCATGGATGATTGAATACAGGAACACTTCAATTCAATTCACGAGTATCTCCGACGGATATGTTCCTTGATAGTCAGCCCTAGTCATCACGCTCGTAGATGCAAGTACCAGTAAAATGTTGAAACTAAAATACCAGAGAGAAAATTGAGAGGAAGTGTGGATGCGACGGTGAGGTGGAGAAAATAAATAGGAAGATTTAGTGTGAATGCGATCAGTGAGGCACCGCTAACTCAACTGGCTACTGGGAGTGATCGATAATTTTGTCTCGTAAGTGTTCAAAGGTTCTGTACAAGAATCTGGTTTGGTTAGTATCTTCATTCCAATTGCGCAGACCATCAGAGGGTGCAGTCAAGTCATGGACCAAGTTGCTGCAGAGGTGGGACAAGCAGCATTGGATGTGGTGTCGCCTGTGGGGGAGGTCCTGCCAATCCGTACCAGTTCCAAAGCACGGCCTCTACCAGTTGCGAGCCCGGCGCCAGAGCTAAGGAGCTGCCCAAGCCGTTGTCGACTGGTTCTTTCACCAAGTGCTGTACAAACTCCAATACCAACGCCATGAACTCTAGGTCCCCAGGTGGAGAGGTCTGTGTTCGATGAGTCACCTCCAATCCAGCATATCGCGCTCCTTCGATGGTATCTCGTCGAGATTATCCGTTGGCGCCGTCAAAGAAATTTCATGATTATGTTTAATTATGATCTGTTCTTTTAATGTACTGTATGAATGTGGAGTGGGTCTCAATGCCAAGTTAGTCAGTTACTTCGGTTTAATGACGTTTCGACAACGGTCATTGACGCCCATTTTAAAGTAAGTCTTAAACAGACAAGATTCTTCATACAAGACCATTAGGACAAAGAGAAAAAATTAATAAATAAATTTACAGATATTTATAGTCATTACAATAAACAAACTATATAAAACTACACAGATGTGTTTAGAATTACACACTTCATATTCATTAAAAAAAGTAAACCAACAAAACAAGGTCATAGGGACCAGTATTAAGGATTTACAGACACCTACAAGACATAAATAGGAATCAGATAGCCCAGATTCCTGTAAGAAACGAAAAGGTAATACCAGAGTCGAATTTTTCCCCAAGCTATCGTCCAATCTATCCGGTAGATTGTCTCCGTCGGTTACTATATTGAGGACACTCCAAAGGAAAGTGTTCCACGGTAAGTATTGCGTCGCAAGTCTCATATATGAGGCGAGGTTCTCCGCGTAAGAGATGATCATGGCTAAGATAGCAGTGGCCAATACGAAGGTGCGTGAAGATCACTTCTTCACGTCTGTTCGCACGGGATGAAGACGTTCAGAGGACCTATTCTGTAACCAACCCGAACGGAAAGGAGCTTGTCGCACTGGTGTGACGTCCCTTTTCGTGTGGAAAGCGCAAAATTGGATTCGGTATATTTCCGAGGACACCCGTACATTCCCGTCTGAACGAGAAAATTTGCCGACATTGGAACAGCATCGCAAAGCAGTTTAGCGAGCGGACCACATATTAATCAAGTGTTTGACGAGATTGTGAGCATTGTAAACGCGTTATGCAGGAATATTTTTCAGTTTTTTTTCGTTGATAGCTGAATTTTTATCAATACAGAATAATTATATGCAATTAACGTTAATAATTATGTGTACATTTTTCAATCAAATTAATTAATAATTATGTGTACAATGAATGAAAATGAAGTCGGGGGATGGGAGACCATCTTCGGAGAGAAATGAACGCTTACGCTGCCTAAACGGTTAGAGACAGATGTCAACTATGAATAACAATATTCTTCGCCTCAACGAGTTCTACAAAAAAGTCCACAGCATACATCTATATATAAAAGTTAACTTAAATTATCGAAAAAAGTTATAAAAAATAGACGTGTTAAAGTACTTCAATTTAAGAGAATAATTTTAGTATGAAAAAATTAATCATCACATTTAATGGGTTCTTGTTTTGTCCATTTAATAAAGATAAAAGTTTTTAAATTCTGAAATTTGGACGAGTAGTTCAGATTTTACAGGCTTGTAAGTGAAATTGAATAGGCGAGACGCCGTTGTCTCTTGCCCCGGAAGCGAAAATTCGACCGGTGAGGCCCCAGTCGAGTGTTTTGGTTCCACAACTGCAACAGATGAAACTGGTCCCTTTTCTCTGATTGGTAGAGACGGTTACTAAAAGGCAACAGCGCTCGACTGCGATTGGGAAAGTCCGAGTCGGTCGAATGCGCTCCCGTATGGCTTACAGGACAGCTCCCAGCGGTTCACGCGGAAAAGTTGTCGAGCGGATTCGGTTTCTCATATCTCGATCAAAACAGAAAGTTTCAGAAACAGCCCTAACGTCTAGACGGAGTCTTTTACCTTCATCCACTTGAAGGTGCATTTTCCCACTCGACTTGCTATGGCTTAAATATAGAGGATCTAAATGCAAGCTTTGTATTTGACGTGGGGACGGTTGAAATGACAGAAAGCGCTTTTTGTGTTGCCCGTTTCGCTGCCTCATCAGTTTCCTCGAAATTTTGAACTGCTGAAGTTTAGTGTAGAGTGAAGACACTGACCGAAGAGCACTAATAGTCACAGCATATAGCCACACGCCGTAGTGGAGAGAGCTGAATGATCTTAAGCATATCAAGTATTGCATATTTCTCCGCTGTGTACACTTTGCAGATGGAATGGAGGGTGGCACTATGGCAGTGGAAAGCAGCACCTACTGAGTCGTTAATGGATGTTCCTCAGTGTAGATGAACGTTTGACCTGAAACCATAGCTTTCATTTCCCTGAAGTGCTGTTGGTACACAAAAGCACAAGTGTTCTGCTTTGAAAGGTTAGACAGTCGAAAGTCAGTAGTTGATTGAATGAGGGACCATTGTGAGGTGAGGGAATATAGGTATTTCACCAGAGGTAATTTTGCTGCTAGGCTTGTGATAGAAGACTCGATGATCTCTCACAACTCTGGTACTTCCACGGACTGATAATCCAACATACAAGACCTTGCTAACACCCCACAAGTCATTGACAGTACATTATGATTCCTACCGTCAGCAAAATCATATCATAAAATTTCAAACTGATCCACAGGTAAGTATGGTAAATGTGTGATCGTAACTTAAATGGCTAATAGGTTGCATTAACAGGACAAAGGTAACAAGAGAAAGATATATTATCATATTAATTTCATTAAATAAAAAATTAAGAAACAGTATTAAGGTTGACATTACAAAGGAAAAGATATCGATTCTTGGTCAAAATTAATTGAGAAAGTCCAAATGTTATCTCAATAATAACAAAACTATATAAAGGCAAGTAGGGAAAAATTATTTTACAATAGGAATTAATAAAATATAGCATGTGTTTAAATCAAATGCAGTATCATGAATAAGAGAAAACACCTAAATTAAATTATATTTCAGTTATTATTAACAACTCTGCTTACAACACTGGTGTGGATTGAGTAGTTTTACAATGCTTTTGTCAGTCCCAGTCCTGGATCAAAAAGGATGATTGGAAATTGGGCCTGCTCCCCATCATCCGTAAAAAGGGTACAATACAAAACTCCAGTAACAAACCTTGGAAAAATGAGATGAGTGAAACGAATATAATGGGAAATGAGTACCAGAACACGGACAGTGAAAATGTAGCATCAGCCTGGAAAAATTCAAGAATTTTGTGAACAAATTAACAAGATACAAACAAAGATACACTGCAGTACAAGAGTCTAGGTGGAATGACAGTGCACATTTAAAGAAAGGTAGGTATTTTATTATAGTGGTGCAAATGAGAAAACAGGCCAAGAGGGTACAGGATTCCTCTCGAAAAAATCATTCTAAAACAAATCATTGGCATGACATGAATAAATGAAAGAATATGTACATAGAAGAGTTAAAGGAAAATAGAATAATCTAACATTAATTAACACGCATGCACCTACAAATGAGCAGACTGAAGAAAACAAAGAAATATTGTATGAGATCTTACAAAATGAAATCAATGAAGTATAAAAATGTGACAAAATTTTACTCTGTGCTTTTAATGTACAACTTGGAAAAGAGTCTGTGTCCGGTCGTGTATATGGTAAACATACACTACATGAAAATACCAACAATGACAAATTCCTATGTGCCTTTGTCATAATTAATGACATGCTAATAATAGGGATGATAAAAATCAAAATTTAGACTTCCACAGTTGCATGGGTATTACCAGACCATGTGGTAATAAATCAATACACCATTTATTAATTAACCAAAACAAGAAAAGTAGAGAGATGTCAGGTAGGCCCTAATATTGATTCAGATTACTTTCAAATTAAAATATCATTGCAACAAAAACAACAAAATTCTCAAATTGATAATCTTTAACATGCATGATTCCAAAAGAAAGCAGAGAATCTTTCAGAAAAAACTTGAAAAATCAATAAGATATTGAAGAAATCAACGATAATTGGTAGAACTTAAGAATCAAAATAAAAGAAAATGCTGCAAAAAACAAATTAGTAGAAACTAAAAAGGAAAAAAGAGAAAATAATGGAATTAAGACAGCACAAATGCTATCAAAGAAAAAGAATGATTTCAGGAAGCAATGCTCTAGAGCAAGCTGTGCAACCTAACAAAATTTAAGGAAAAAATCAAATATATCTTCATGGTTAAGAAAAAGAAATGGAGTAGGTGCAGAAATAAAAGAAGTAAACGATAATTATAGAAGAAATAAAACCAATAAACATTTTTAAGCTGGAAAATTTGGAACAAAACTATTACACACTTTCTAAAAATACTGATGGTAAATTATGAATACCACAAAGATGGAAAAGTTTAATTATAACATGTAACTTATTGTTAAGAATTTATACTTAACAGTAATAAAACTTAATATCTAAGATGTAAAGCAGGTGAAATAAAACTATAATCATACGGAGAGTAGTCTTGTGAAGTAAAGTAAAATCTTGGCTCTCTAGTAAACAAAAACAAAATTGAGGACGAGATTAAAGAAAGAATCACAATTATTTTAAACACCACTGACAACAGAAAAAACTTTGTTAATGAAACATTGCACAAAAGCAAATAATTTTTGAACTCTGCCAAATTCAAATGCTACCAAGCTATAATATTAACATGCAGCAGAATCCTGGGCACATAATCAAGCAGATATGCAAATAATAATAGTCCTTGAAAAAAAGATCCTAAGAATAAAAGGATCACATGGTATTAGGAAATTTAAAGCATACCTTGATCTCGGTATATATCGTGGAATATTGCAAATCACATTAAAGCATGGCAAGTGAGGTGGCTAGGTTATGTATGCAGAATGAAGGGAGATACAACAGTGCAGATGGTCCCAATGGAAATGCCTCATATCAGAGGAGAGGAAAACCAAAAACCCAGATGGAAGGATGATTTCCTGAAAGACTTAAAAGAAAACATGATTAAAACAAAGGTAACATGATTAAAAGCAGTAAAAGTACAGGATACAAACAACTGGAAAGTTATTGTTGAGCAAGCCAAAGTAAAGTTAGTAGGAGAAGTTATAATTAGTATTCTTCAGAGCCACTAAAATTATGTGAGAAAATTCCTTTTAATTTTAATGAAACATCTGCCAATATACTAATATATTACTTTATATTATCGTAACTTGTATACTTACACAATTGTTTTGAAGTAAAAAAGTTTTTTTCAGTTTACCAAAAGTTTCTTTGAATGGAATCTTGTCCGTTTTAACTTCACCCACTTGATTTTAATGCCACAGTATTTTTTGAAGACATGAGTTCATTTTATTTATGGATATATATACATATTTTTACACATTAACTTCAACCAAAAACATTTCCCCATAGCAATGTATTTTGATACATGTAAATTTTTCCCCTTATGAATATTTTGTTCCTTATTCTTTATAGTTACTTCATAAGTCTTTTCTTATTTTTATTTTAATACTTTTCTTATTTTAATATATTCTTATTTTAATATATTCTTATTTTAACACATTCTTATTTTAATTCATGTATGATTTTGTATATCCTTGTTTTATTTTTGTTGTGGTAATTGTTGTATACTGTTGATGTATATTTTATGTATTTAATTTCTGCCACCGGGCATGACAGCCCAATTGCAGTAATAAAATTATTATTATTATTATAACATACGAAATTAATGGGGAATGCTAGTCAAACCCACTGAAGAAGTCTGCAAACTTGAGAAGGTGGGCAATGAAACACTGTCTGGACCATTGTCTGTCGGTAAATTTGAGGTTTGATTTATGTAAATAAGCTCATCATGTGTAAAATCTGGAAACAAATCAGTACTTGATTTTTCTTCTATTGACTTTTTATCAGTCTCATCTGTAATACTTAAAAACTCGGAAGTTATATGTGATGGTCTAGAAGTAAATTGTGAAGATAACGAAAGAAACTGAGTAGATGGATTTGAACTCTTGTCACTTGGATCAAGTAGTACTGTGTCAATAGAATTCAGCGGTTCATCACTAACTTCCAGATTTACAACTGGATTCTGAAGAATAGTTTCTAAAAATTCTGAATCATTTGCATCTTCCAAAATTACGTTAGTTCTACTTCCAAATGAAACTGTATTTGGTGGTCCAGTATTAGGATGCTGTGTTGAGAGCGTTGTGCTAAACTGCTCAACAGGTTTTATTAATAATGCCTCTGGTAAATGGTTTTTACTTAAAAGTGAATCATAAGTTGAAGAAGATTCTTTAACATCACTAAGGGACAATTGACTATGCTTTTTCCGATGGAGATTCAAGTTACAGCTCTGGGAGAATAATCTCCCACATTCATCACATTCATATGGACGTTCTCCAGTATGACAACGATAATGACGCTTCAGTTTATAAGCTGTAGCAAATTGTTTACCACAGTGATCGCAACAATATTGTTTCTTTGTCAACAAGCTTGATGCAGCATTGGGCCAATGCAAACTCATCATATGAGATTGTAATGATGGTTTAAACCTAAAACACTGGCCACAAATATCACATTTATGAGGGTTTAATCCTGTATGACTCATTACATGTAATTTAAGACTTGATTTTTGACTGAAGCCTGTACCACACACTTCACATAAGAAAGGTTTAGCCCCACTATGGACAATTTGGTGTCTATTGAGGTGAGCCTTTGAATGGAATACTTTGGAACATATCTCACAACGGTGTAACATTTGTTTATGTTTTTTGGATTTAGTTTTAATACACTCCTTAGATTTGGAAATACGTTGAAACTGACAATTTTCACACCACACTCCACTCTTTTCTTCTCTCCCATTATTTCCCCTTAGGAATTGGGCCAATTCAGCTTGATGACCACAAACACGACAATGGCAAATCACAGTACCAATGCCATGTGTAACCATATGCAATGTGGTATGCTCCACAGCTTCCAGGTAGCTCTGACATAATTTACATTCAACTTTTCCATCAGGTCCAACACTTACAGTTGCAGTGCTCTCTGATTCACAATGACCAAGAGCATTTCTGATTTGTTGATTAATATCAGAAGTCATAGACTTTGAAGTCGCTGTAGGAGTCTTTGGGGAGATTTCCTTGTAAAAAAGATATAACATGTCATGATCTGCAAACTGGCCATGATAAGAGACTAGTTACATTCTAAGAGAGCAAAACCAATGAAAGTGCTATGTCTAAAATCACTATATAATTAAATTATAAGTTAAAATAATGATTCATGTTCGTTATACTCCAGTGCTTTTGATAAAATATTATGGTAATACACAAAGAAACTATTACAAAAATTTAATCAATTTTAAAGGAGTTCTTAAGAGGATATTTACCTTAAATCTTTGTTTTTCCTGCTCAAGGCGTTTATGGACTTGATTAACCATGTTACAAAATTCTGTGAAATTATTTATGACAATCTCACATTCACTGCAAATAAATTTTGGGAGTTTATCTCCTTGGGATATGTGTATACCCTTAGAAACAAAAAAGTAATGAACATTTTTTGTTTTAATTGCAAACGTCTTTACTCAGAATAATTCAGAACTTACTTCGCTTGACAGCTGTTTGTTTATTTTTGACAGTAAATCCGACTTCTTTGCGGCAACTCCACAAACATCTGTTCCTCGTGTTTTTTCCATACCACATAAACGACATAAATTTAAAGGAAAACATTTACGAAGCATGAAGGAATCAAAATTACACTAGGAATAGTTGGGAATTTTTTTAAAATGGAAATCTGTTAAAACAATATCTAAATCGTTTCACATAAGAAAACGAGGCCGAAAAATGAAGCATCATACAGGTTATCAAATGATAAGATCCTGTCCAGCTCCCATCTCCTTAGCACCTGCCTGGCACCTGCTCCTGACCCAGTCCTGACCACAGAATACGTGAATCTCCGCCTGTAGCAATCAGGGGGCAAAACTTCTGTACGGTGACAAATTTCGAGCTGAATGCGCTTCCTACTAATGTCTGTCACGCAGGAGAACTAACTCAACTAGTGGTGCAAAACCATTTCACATACTTTATCATCACAGATTACATTAGGTTAGGTAAATCTGTGCTTTCTCATATATGCTTCTCCATCTGCAGCATAGAGTGACAAAAATATCATAAAAGTGTTATGTAAATGTAATTTCGTTGTGAAAATTGATGTATTTTCGTATCCGCAGTGCGTTTACTATCCTCCTACGTATTTTATCATTATCATATCTTTCATTTCAGTTTACGAAAAGTGTATTCTAGGTCTGCTTGGTCCATTTACACTGTTAAGTATTATTCAAGCTTCTTGAAACAGTAAACCAATGTTTAAGTGTAGCAGACATTATTTTCCTGCGTCTATACCAAACTTTCAAGCGAAATACCGCTAATGCGGATGTAATGCATACTAATTGTACCTTACGTACATAAAATTTAAGTAAAATCGTTGGAGCCGCCTTTGAGAAACATAGTACATTTCATGTGAAGTACCCTTTGTTTCAAAGTAAAAAAAATCAGAGCACGTGTATCGAAAAGTAAATTCCATCGTAAATACGAAATATGAATTAAATATATTAACTTATTTACTCAGAATCGCTGCGCACGGACGGACGAACGGTCTTTTTCTGAATCAGGGGTAATCAAAATATATACTTCCGTCGAAATCTCGCTTTAGAATTTTTTTTTAAAATTACAAAACTTTCTATACACTAGAAAGTATATTTCTATATACTTGATGAGAAAGTCAAGGCGTCATGTAAGCGCATGTCGCTGTTTTCAAAAATGTGCATTCAATCTGGGTTTTTAATTTATTAATTCGGATTGAATACGAAAGCTTAAACTTTTTCGATCAACAATTCAAGTTTAAAGACAATAATAGCGTTGATATTATAAAATAACAATTATGTAACTAATTATCATCAAATGATAATTGCAATTATTATTTTCTTCCTATATGCGCAGCTCGTTCATAATTTATCCAGCAAGCAACCAACACTCAGAGAAGATATGGTCAGGATTATTATTACTGTAACATGTTAAAGGTATATAAAATAATATGTTACAATTGACGCCGATGATATTATCGTAACTATAGTTACTTATGCCATTAATGAGTTAGAATTATTATTAATAGTAACAACAAAATGTATGGAAATGTTTAAGAGATGTAGGAACACATTTCCTACATATACTTTATACATACCTGATACGTATTGATGAATCTCCCCCATGTAACACATTACATACATGAAGCCGACTACTACGAAGATGCGCCATGATGTTAATTGATTTACAAGATGATATCACTCTTCGTACAAGAGAGTCGCAACATACGACGCCAAAGAATCCTAATAACGCGTGCCGCGTGCAGCCAAGACGCCCGTCGTTTATCTCTCAATAAACGAACCTCGACATAATGTTACGCCCCTACCGTAGCAACGAATTTTGATTACTTGAGTCTTCGCATCCGTCGAGGTCACATTGCCGCCCGATTACCACAAACAAGAATCCCAGCAGATTACTTCAGTCTACGCTGAGAACTTTCCTCGAGGTCACATCGCCGCCCGATTACCTCAAACAAGAATCCCAGCGGATTACTTGAGTCTACGCTGAGAACTTTCCTCGAGGTCACATCGCCACCCGATACTCTCAAACAAGAACCCCAGCTTATTACGCTGAAAACTCTTGAGCAGAGCACAACGATACCCGATTACCTCAACACCAAGCCGAGCTCCACGAAATAACTCTAAGTTATTATTACGCTGACGATTTTCCTCGAGGTCACGTCGCAACATCTAACGAGAAGCCCCAGTTCCGCTGAAAAATCCTATGTTCAAGAACCTGGATTATCGGCAACCAGAATTCGTCGGTCGTGGGACCTATTCTACAATTCCAAGACACAGCACGACATCTCCGACCACCGACTCGCGAGAAATCAGTCGTGAGTTACACGAACAATTTCGCACTGAACTTTCTACGCCTGTTTTCGCCGTCTGGTGTCGTTCATTGTTCTACATTACGACGATAGAATAAATCTTGTTCCAATTGAACCTTTGAGTATTTATTTTGGAGAGGAAGAAATCTTACTGCGAAGCAAGCCTACATGCTGAGGCTTGCGAAGCAACCAGAGATCTTCCCCGACAGAGATATAAATTAAATAAGATAAGTTTTTGTTTAAAGCAATATATTATTTAGAACATAAATAATGAATATAGAAATAACTTATACATTTGTGCCTAGCAAAATTAAGAAATAGTAGAACTGCAAATTAAAACTGATTCTAATACGATGATAACTTACAGCGGTGGTCTAGTGGTAGTCTTCGCTTCCTCGATCCCGCTGAGAAGTAGAGCATGGGTTTCACTTGGGGTCTCCCTCACCTACTCCAGACAAATGTCGGTTCGGTTCCATACGTTCCTCGGAGACCCAACATCTCTCCTTCCCAACACCTTTACCCAAATCTAACGGTTAAGTGGAAGAGTAGGTCTCATGACCTGAACTTTGCCAAAAGGCATAAAATAAATAATTAATAAATATACACAACTAACCTACGAAAATTCAGATAAAAATAATATCTGAGATCTCTGAGATATAAAAGAAATAATAGTTACAGAGATCATGTTGACAAATGTAAATCCATTACATTAGTAACTGACGGAACATAGGTATTATTCAATAAGTGTTTTTGTAATAAATAAATAAACAAATGTTTTTCCTTCACACTAGCTTACAAGTCATCCAAAGAGCATTCATATTGTAACGAAACTTAATGTTTCGGGACATCTAAATATACTCTCAATTAAAAGTTTTAATATTGCGTGGGTTCCGAATACCTAACACTACCTAGAAATACACGAATCACATATTAGTGCACAAATTCAACATAAACTAGGTTTATTACCCTATATTTATAATACATAATTACACACCACAAAAATTACATTAAAACAAAATTATCGCTTTTAACTCATACTCCACCATTACCCATAATCGAAAACTAAAATACTATTTCTGCAAAAGACTCTAATTATTGTAAGAAACCAAACCATTATCCTAGTTTCTCCCTCTTAAATATAACCAATTAACTAACCCCTTCCAAGAGAACTATGAATAGACACTAAATTCGCATTGCGGTACAACTTTATTAAAGTGTACAAAATGTTCATTCATGCAGACTTTAATGAGCATAGTTGTCAATAAGGCGATTTTTACTTCGTTGTTCATTCAGTACTCACGACCATGGAATCTCAAGGAAAATATGTCTGCGACTTAACGATCTTATTACTCGTCCACATTTCCCCCTGCGTTCTGGGAAGGTAGACGGCCTTCAGGTAGTTCCAAGCACCATTTGTTCCACCGGGCATCTGGAGATTTCTTCACACCGGTTCCTTGGCCCCATCAATTCACCATTAAAACATTTCTAACCATTGCGTCTCAAAGTAGCGCTTAGGTTCGAGAGTTCAAATTTCGGACCCATGCCTTGAGCACGAAGGCCTATCGCACTTCGCATTGTTCGCGTACTTTTCGCGACTCCGCAAAGAAATAGTTAGCGTCCTAGTTATGACTGTTTAGTTGAAATTTTGCTGATGATTATACATCAGAAATGAGCAGAGTAAACAACTTCTGCACTTGCCAAGTGATTGACAAGAACGGAGCTTGATCTTTGACTGTGACTCGTTCGCGGCGTAGAATAACACGTCCGTATGCTACCACCGCCCTTGTTCTATAGATGCTCCCTTGTCCCCATTCTCCCGAGCCGCTGACTCTCCAACACTCCCGCGAACTGTCCGCCATCACCACTTCTTCTCTAATAATCAAATTTCTAGAAGCTTGCTCCGTCAACACTTTCTTCTTAAATTTCTGTGACAGGTTGAGACTCCCACCATTTAAAAGATATCCAAACTTCCAACTTTCACGAAATCTAACTTTCTAATCTATTACGCAGCAACTTCTCTTCACAAAGAAGTCTAAAAATTGTCTGGAAGGCTGCTTCACCCTCGTACCGAACAAGCATTACGCCCTACTTTATATTTTTCAGCGCGTCCCAAGTTGCTGTTTCTGGCAATGTTCATGGTCGAAAATTAACACACAATATTTCTTTCAAAACTTCAGCATTTCGTTATAAATAACTAGACTATTATACCATTTTTCGATATAAATAATTATTTTTATAGTTCTTTTATGTTTCAAAATTATTATTGGGCCAAAAATTAGTTGTTAAAAAATTTGGAATTTTTTAAATTAATTAATGTTACAATATACTAAAATGTAAGACCAGTTTAAATACGTAAGATACACAGCCACACAAAATTGACGGTGCAGTAAATTCGCTCCACAACTTTTATATTTTAAAATGTATCAGAATGAAATTTGGGTTGAGGAAGCTCCTGTTTTATCAAGACACTCCCTTATTGGGAGCTGCTCTCTGTGTCGCCCCCATCGTGATGGGACACCCTTAAAGTGAAGAGAAATGAAATTTTTGAGAAATAGAGCAAAAATATCACACTTCAAAATGTTTTTTTTAATTGGTACTTCAAAATGTCGGGGAGGGCTAGTTTCACGTATACATACTCAATAATGTACACTCCAGTAGCTGAAATTAAAAAATCTTCCACATCTGATGTCCCTCCCCTAAGCAGTACATTTGTATGAAAAATTTAAGTCCCAGCTTCTAAACACCCCCAATGAGGGGGTGTCAACCTTCATCCCCCGTAACATATTCCTGAGTGACCGCGAGAAAATGTTTTACGTGAATAAGATAGGAAATCGCTTAGTGTGTTAGCACACAAAAGTTCAAGTTAGTCGCTCTACTAGTTTTCCGTCTTCTCATAAAAAAATGGGAAAAGTGTCATCTTGCATCCTTAAGTTCAAATCTGTTTACTCGTTGAACGGATAGTGGTGGCATAGCGACTTTGACCCTGAAGGAAGGGTGTTTTGAAGATTTCTTAAAGAAATTATCTGGAAGTCTGAGCACTTTTTTGTGACAATTAAAATAAGATGTGTATATCCGCAAGTGTATATACGAATGAGGGATCGTTTTGATGAACGACATAAAAATTGATCGTGATCGTTTTAAGGTGCCAAAATATTTGTGTAGTTGTTCAATGGTCAATGAAAGTGATCCTCAACATTCCGTGCACACGGTTCGTCCGTCCAAGGAAACTTTTTGAAAATTCGTCCCATAAGAGCAAAGAAGAACCGCTAACAGAATCACAGAATTAGGTCGAGCTTGTGCATGCTGCTCAGATAAAGTTAAAAGAATATGGACAAAAGGATGTAGTACAAGCTTTAAATAGTAATGTTCTTACGATTCCATCTCGTACCCAAAAGCTACCAAATGCGAACAGTCGAGTAATCCGAACTTCAGAAATTTTTATGTATACCATAGAAGAAGCTTTAACTCTTCTATTAAATGGAAATACAGTATAACAAAAAAATAGGCATATTACTTCGAAACAAGGCCAGGATAAAAAACGTGGATTCTTATCTATTGTACCAAGAGGTATTTGAAGCAAAATATCAATGATATACAACAGATAGCTCAAAAAAAGATAGCTCAGAACTCCTTCCAAACAGTATGCTCTTGAGAGAAGCGCAGGAGGCGCGACATTAGATCATAACTAGCCGTTCAGAGATATATTCTACGACAGATTTATTTCAACATCTACTTGTACCATCCGATCCCTTCTTCACCACTCTCAAAAGGCCAATAACAGCTCACATCAACAAAGCTGAGATCTCATTGGTCAAGAAACGCTCACATCTTTCGCCCGAGGCAAAAAGTTTACTTATGACTGCACATTTCACAGAATAAAATTATAATTGCAACTAAATGTAGGATGACACAGATACTACTTCAAAATGAATTAAGTACCACATTCAAAGTTTTCTACGTTGAAATTAATAAACAAGACCGTTTCTCGGCTTTTCATGTGTGATTTCAATATTGATTTTCATGTGTGAAGTAATGATTTTCCAATTTTCTTCAACATTGAAGGAAAACTCGGAAATGAGCACTTCTAAGGTTCAAAATGGATTTGAATATAAGCATTGTTTATTTCTATTTTTTTTAATTACGAATGTAAAGATATAAGTGAGTTTTCAGCGGCAACTATTTTTGTCCCACTTTGAGGTCACTCTGTCCCACAGCGCAATTGAGCGCGGGTTTGTCATGTCTGCTGCGGGGGGTGGCCTAGTATAACTCCACCCCATAGCCTTCTTTACTCAAGCCGTGACCTGTGAAAGACTACACTGTATTATCTGTCAAATGTAGTCCAATGAGACGGAGCGTAGACCAGAAGAGTGTGAAAGCAACATTACACAAATATATGGTTAAACTAAACTTAATGCTTTATTATACAACGGTTATGAGGTATATCATTAGTTACATTTTAAAAACAAGTTTTTCGTAAACTCAGCGGCGTCAATGTAAGGTTATTTAAGACAATACAATGTTTTGAGAGATTTCTGCATTTGTCATAAACTCTCTTAAATTTATTCTTTTGAAAAAGAGAGAACACATTGAAATTATTTATTGGCCATTGTGACTCTAAGCATCATTAAAAATTAATAATACTCCGTACAAAATAAAAGGTCTCGAACGTAGGACTCTTTCTTCCAAATTCAAAATTATCCTCTAAAATGTAATGAGTATATATACGCACATATATTTCTTATAATATCTATTATTGAAACGAAGATTAAACAAATCGTAGTTAAAATTTGCAATAACCGTCGGAATGATATAACATTTTCTTCGCTGAATTAAGAATTTAAGATCTATAACCATGGTCTTGTACCTAACTGCGTACTTCATTCATGGCTTCAGGTCGTCGTTTGCTCACACTCCAAAGAGCAGGGTTAAAATTTAAAGAAAAGTAGTGTTGCGGCACATAATTAGGTCTTGTGTGATTAATGTTCATCATTTTTCTTGAGAAACCTTTTTATCCGTTTCAAAGCACAATATATAGCCATATAAACAAACGAAACAACTTGATGTTACACTTAAACTATAATTTTACTCCACCACGAAGAGTTATTTGCGATACTACATTGGGTCTCTACTCAATAAAAACAAATCTTCATTTTAGGTTTTGATAATATCCTACTAAAAATTTTGCACTAAACAATTTCGCTAAGAAAAAATTACTTTCTAAACCACGATTTACTTGCTTCACTATTCTTCAATCTAGTAACGATGCAAAAACACAAATTTATTACGATAATGCAACGCAAATACTCCGAACTCCAAACACTATTGCAGCCTTTTCATTTGTGATTACGGTTATGAAGCATGTTTATGAGCAATCTTAGGACTACCATGGAAGGTTGACAAACAAGAGGGCCATGGCTTGTAGTATCGAAGGCAATGCCCGTGGATAAGCTAACTCCATTAACATAACGTGTGTCCTATCGCCCAAGGTCAGATAAAACCCGCAGACCGTCACAGTGTTTGTATCAATTACTGCAGGTTCAGCGATAAGCCTACTTCATTTATAGAAAATATATTATTAGACAAACAAAATAATTTTCATTAAAATGGTTGTAATTTTATAAACGCTTCAGTTTTTGTTTCATTTCAATCGGACAACTTTTACAGATTATACAACTATTTGACTTCATTCTAATGTAATAATACGAAAAATTACGTTTAAAATTAGATTTAAACGCTCGTCCATCTCTTTATTGTTTAAATCTGCACGCTCCGACAAAACGTTTTGTTTATGGTATAGAAGCTGCTCACTAATTTCAAATTAACAATTTGTGGTGCCACTTATCACATTATATTAGTATTGTTTATTACCTCTTTACAGCAAGCAATGTTTGTGTACTCACTTTAAATGATTCGAGCAATATCAAATAAAATATATGAGAAAATAATAGAAAAGTAATTCTTTACAAATAGATGTCCCATTCATAATGTATTAACATTTCTAAAATTTGTTTTTCATGTAATATTTTCTAGCTTGTTTCTTAGAGTCTACCATCGGAAACATTGAAATTTTCTATGTAGTTAATAATAAAATATAGCGTATCTTTATAACATACAATGTAAGAAACAGCACATTAATATTATCAAACCTAAAATAAACAGAATTATTCATTTAAATTAGAGACAACTATATTTGATGTGACGTTGTAATAAAAATGGAATGAAAGTTAGCTCTTCTGGCACATATGAACCAGCGAAGTCATGTAAAGGTCAAAGAAGTAATAATTTGCAAAAAAAATAAGTCAAATGAAAGTTTCTGCAAAGTTAAATTGTGATCCTCGCTAGTTTTTAAGAAAAAAGAGTACTTGTAGGAGATTGATATGAATTCAATCTGAACCATATGAATTCAATTGCATCCCTCGAGAAAATAAAATAAATATCTTATATCATAATGTTCAGTCGCTTTCCAACAAAGCAATAGATATCGAAATTCTTTTACTAGACTACCCATTTGATTTGTTATGTCTAACAGAGCATTGGCTTTCTGATAATGAAATAAAAAGTACTTTTATTCCAAATTCTTCTTTAATTAGTTTTTAATGTCGACAAAATTTCAAAGGAAATCATTCTCACGGCGGTACATGTATCTAAGTTAAAAATGACATTTTATCCTCCCCACTGTTAGGTTATGAAAAATTCTGCTTGGATGGTATTTTCGAAGTTCATTTGACCGATAAAGGCATTATAGTTTTGTGTATTTACAGACCTCCTCAATCAGATCTTGAAATACTTTTTCCGAATTTCGAAATCGTATTAAAACGTCTAACACAGAAATATACGAAATCAATGTTGTGGCGATTTCAATATTGATTTCCTCAGTGAATCGGATTCCGCGCACAATCTCAAGAATCGGTTCAATAATTTAATCAGTTCCTTCAGTCTTGTTACTACGATAATCGACCCCACTCGAGTCTCTGGTTCATCCCAAACATTCCTGGAACAGATAATTGTCAACAATAGACTCATATATACTTCTGAAGTCTTTAAAATGGGGTATAGCGACTACTTTGTCCAAATAGTAACTATTGAAGATAAATTAAAACCTCGAAATGTCCTCTACAAGATTACTAGACAGTTCAACGAAAAAAATTCAACAATTTTTAAAAACCTTTTACATCAGGAAACGTGGGACGACGTGTATAAATTTGAAAGCACCAATAAATTCAATGTATTTTTTCCATATTCTTGAAGTATTACAACTCTTGCTTTCCTATAAAACGCAAGTTAGTTAAAGTAAACAATCACAATCGAAGGATAACACAAGGGATTACAATTTCTTCCAAAAACAAACGTCATTTATATCATCTTTCAAAACTCAATAACCAACCACCCGAATTTCATGATTATTTCCGTAAATATTCTGAGAAAAGAGGTCTATGCAGCTAAAGTGATGGAAAATGACAGACAGATAATAGAATCGAACAACCGGATTAAAACCATGTGGGATATTATAAAGAAAAAATTTCCCTACTAGACGATGGCAAAATCCAAAGGACATCGCAAATTTGTTTAATTCTTATTTCTCAAAAATAGGAAAAATATCGAAATCAGTAACTCAAAACCAATGCCCACCAAATACATCCACACACGTACCGCATTCTATGTTCACTTCCGAGACTAACTCTAGTAAAGTTACGAGTGTCTTCAGTTTTTTTAAATAAAAGTATTCAGCAGGGATAGATGATATACCTCAATGTATACTAAAATCTTCCTCTCACGTTATATTAAATCCACTCACTCATATTTTCAATAGCTGCTTGTCAGAAGGTGTGTTTTCTGACGTATTAAAAAAAGCTACAATGAAACCATTACATAAGAAAGGAAGTAAATGTGATGTTGGAAATTATCGACTCATATTACTATTGCCAACTTTCTCAAAAATTCTGGAGAAACTCTTCTATAACAGACTTTTAGAATTCTTATCACAAAATAATATTCTCTCAAACGATCAGCACGGTTTCAGGAAATCCTTTTCAACAAACAGCGCCATATTTTCTTTTCTAAATGATGTAACCAATTCTCTTGACTGTATTCGATGTAATCGATCACGACATTCGTCTCTCAAAACTGCACTCATACGACATTCGTGAATTGCCACATCAATGGCTAACTTGCTAATTGAAAGATAGGCATCAGCAAGTAGAAATTTCCCGTGTTGAAAATAAAGTATGTCAATATTACCCTTGAGAAACAAAGCCACTCACTTGCGGAGTTCCTCAAGGTTCAATTTTAGGACCTATCCTCTTTTTATTGTACGTAAATATGTCATCCACCACGCCCGATTGCAAAATGGTTCTCTTTGCTGATGACGCAAATCAAATATGTAAACATGTCAATGAGCAAAATCTAACCTCTCGTCTTGGTTTCATTCAAATCGTCTAATCGTTAATGGTGATATAACAGTATCGATGTGATTTCGCAATAGTGTAACGAAATCTCCTTATACATCCCTTTCCTAAACAGAACCCAAATAAAATCAGTCAAGATAACAACATTTTAGGGCGTCATATCCAGGAAAACCTCAAATGGAATTGCCATATTGAAAATTTGAATTGCAAACTAAGTAAAATATGCTATGCATTCCGAATTTTAGCCAACATTGCTAGTCAACACATTTCTTGTTGCGTGTATTTTACACACGTATATTCTTATTTACGGTACGGCATTATCTTCTGGGGTCAATCCACGCAGAGCATTCAAACTTTTAGAATTCAAAAGAGAATAATTCCGATTATATGTAAATCTCATCCTCGAAATTCATGTAATTAAATATTCTCCCTCTCCCTTGCATATACATTTATGAAGTAGTCGTGTTTGTTAAGACAGAACTATTAAAATTCCACCCCTCCTTTAGAAGAAATGGTCTAGTTCACGAACACAACACTCATAATAAGGCTAATATTCATCGTCCAGGCGTGTCAACAACTCTTTCCCAAAGAGATCTTTATCATTCAGGAATAATTCTGTAGAATTCCGATCCCCAAAATCTAAAAGATAAATAAATTGAATATCTTTAAATCCGCGGTTAAAAGCTTTATAATGTGCTATTGCTTCTATAATGTGATGGAATTTACAGATTTTAATGAGAGTTTCAATTTCCTAATAAATACTGTTTTCCACATGACATCGGATGATGTATGTGTTGTTAATATCTCTTATACTTTATCATGTCATTGTTATTGTACTCTAGATATTAATTAAATTCCTTTATTATGCATGTTGATTTTTATCCTTTTGTTTATTAATAGTTTATTTCTAACTGTACGCAACCTTGGCACGGTTGTGTACATTATCTCTGTAGTTTCATCCATGCCCGGGTTTTCCTCCGGTTAGTGGCGGATTTTCCCTGGGTGTGAAAGTCATTAATACCTTTGTTTTATTGATCTCAAATTTTTACTGCACTAATATCTACAATTTAGTTTGAATAATAAATGAATAATATCTATAGGTATCTATTAAATAATTTCTTTTGTAAATATTGAATCCGCCACTGTCCATGGGCCCTAATTCGTAATTGATGGGAGGGTCCCTTGTTTGTCTCCTTAGAGTAACTTAGTTTATTGCCCCCACGTGGTCATACGCAGTTTGCAACTGCCTTTTTGACAATAAAGTTTATATTTACTGATCTTGAACTAAGCACATCAAGAACCATCTTCTCAGAGAGGGCCCTGCAACACCGTATGTTACTGCAAATCATGAGACGTCGCACTCCGGAGTCCATTCGCACAGAGAGCCTATCACGACCGGGACCACTGCGTCCTAGGTATCCCAGACCTAAGAAGTGCGCGTGGAGTATCATATTTCTCCATTATCTCCGCGTGCACGCTGTCTAGGACCCCGCGTCCGACGAAGGGGGCGGAAACTTCGAACATTTGTACATTGTTCCCCTCGCCGACCACCAATTCAGGCTTCAGCTGGTCCGCCGTGACACGGTACTCCTCTAGCATATGATGCTTGCTTACTTATTAGCTTGGCATAACTGAATGGTATGTATTGTAACATAATTAAATTGTGAGGGTGCTGATTGTGTGAGTGACAAAAAACTTGAAGTGTTTGTCAGTCCTCTGAAATCCGACTCTCCTGTCTCAAAAAGCTAAAATCTCTTCTTTTTAGTTTTAATGCAAAATTTCGAAATACGTACACGCCCCCCGTCGTGGCACGTGATATTTTATTAACCAATTCTTGCCTTCGTCTTATTTCCAGCAAGCTTCCCTGGATTGGCTAAAGCTGTCGTGACGTTTGTTTGTTTACCACATTTTTGCCAACCATCCAAAATTTGGAATTCTGCTAGTTCGTGCTCGCCGCGGAAGTCCCTAATGACTACCTTGCTTCGATACTCGCCGTCCTTTGTCCCTAAACGCTCAAGAAACCGCGCCCTTAGTATAATTTCGCTTTCGACTCGCGCCCTTGTCTCGATGCTGCAAAATTTTAGCTATTTTTCAATTGTCCAAACAATCGTTGTAGTGTCGGGTGCCCTTCCCTCTTAAGAAATAAATATTATTTTGTTCGGCTCTTCCTGAAAACTAATGGCCTTTCTAAAACACCGACACCCGCACCCTAGAACAGCATACCGCGCGGGTAGTGAGAGCCGTCAGCCCACGCTGTATTTTTCTACGGTTTGAATTTCGTGTATATATTTTTATTAAAATTAATATTTCATTACAGTACCAAAAGCGGTTATGTGAAAAATTGAGAAAATTTATGAAGCGCAATTCCCAAAAATTTTTAGATTTTATGGTAAATTGTAATATTTACCTTGTTGATTCATTAATTCCACTCGTAAATTTAAATTAATTCTAAAGTAGAATTAAAAGACAAAAATTACCTACTACTACCGCATTATAAACAATAAAACAAACAGCACCCAAAGAATACACCTTTCCTTTTAATCTTCGATGGAAAGTGAACACATGTAGCATATTTTACTTCAATGTTCACCCCAGTTCAGTCACTTTTCCCGGTTGTGTACGAAGTGGTATGAAGCGACCAATGTGGGCGGCAGCGTCCGAAAGTTAAATTTTGCTGACGAGTAGAACGCCCACGTGTCTAGGATCGGTTATCTCGCAATGCTGGCATTTGCTTCTCAAATTTCACGTCAGCTTTAGGCTCCTTCACCACTTTTCTTTTGTGAGAAGAATAAATCGTGTTATTTTAAAATATTCTGAGACATTATTCCGGAATTGGGCAGATTAAGTACTATTAAATTACGAATCTACATAGACTTTCATCATTAATTGTGATCGGATTTTTCGCGTGAGTTTATAACAATTTTTCTTGCTAAGGATACAAGAACTACTAATAGTTGAATTTATTTAGTTAGATGTATCCTTGAATAGATGATAAACCGCCTAATAGTAGAGCTGCATGTAAAGATTAACATATTTTGAAAAACCCCTTCTAATAGAAAATAATCCCTATGAATTATACATGAGAGTACCTACCCGAGGGGAAGGGCGACAGAGGGTACTAAAATGTTGTAATCTATTTGGTTGAATGAGAAATATTCTTGACATCGCCTTAATGCGTTAAAGTTGTGAAGCAAGCAGTGTGGCGAGTTTTAACCTACATACATAATAGTGGACGGAGGCATACGCTGATTCGACTAAAAAGGGGTTTAAATAGGTGCGACGCGAGAGCTCGGGGCAGATACTGGCGGAATGCTACGATTCTCCAAACCTACATCCCTTTCTCACATGGAGGACCTCAAACCTGAGACTGCCAGTGTGGCTCCCGTCCCTAACTACAGCGTAGACCTTCCACCAGGGCTTAAGTGTAGCGATTCCACAACCCGCCACCCGTACAATCTCTCCTACGACTCGAAGGCTACGATGTCAGCCAACGGACGTCAGGGATCGTACGTAGACGCTTCTGTCACTAGCGCGCCGCAGCTAATGTGTGACACTGAATGAACTAGACTTCTCTCTTCCTCATGTCTACTCTTCACGAGGATTCTCTCTTCCTCATGTCTACTCCTCACATTGTGCTCGGTCAAGTTGTTTCACACCACAACAACTGGTGTCAGAAGTAGGGTATTATGAGCTTGTCAACCCCAACAATTGATCAGGCGAGTTGAGTATAGTTTCCCGCACCGCCAACAATTGGTGTCAGGTGTAGGATATAATGTGTTGGTCACCTCAATAAATGTATGCAAACACGACCGCATGAAGGAAGGGTTGACCCCTGAGAGGAAGGTTGAGAAGGACGTCTCCAGAATGGGAGCTGAATGTAAGCTGGTCTTTCTCTTTACGTTGTGAGATTTACAGTGAACGTGGTAGAGCGGATAACGTGGCTGGAACCTGGGTTCGTTACGAATTTTAGAGGATAATAGTTTACTCGAATTCGAAGTGTTATTTCCTTCATATGTCTATAAATCATTTTTGGTTATACACTTATGCTCTATGTAGCTTTGATTTGATACGGTTAATTTTTTTTTCGTTTAACAGAATAGTTCTTAAATTAATATTTGAGGACCCCCCGTGATCAGAGTTATTTGCGTTAAAACAAAAAGTGGTTCGCGCTAAACAGATGTCCTGGAGTTATGGGTGGCCACGGAAATTTCGGAAAATACTTAAAGGAAAGGACGTTACAAGAAAGTGACTGTGTGGTGAACCGGAAGAGGATATAACTTATGTCCTAAGCGATAGTCCTCTCTATGGGAATGAGAGATATGAAGCAATTGATAGCAATGAAAGGTATGAATAATTCAAGGAGTATGTTACAAAAGGATACAACGTGACGTGATCAGGGATGAACATGAAAAACAAGTAGAAGAGAGAATTAGATTCGCCGTGGCGGAGTCGGGAGCAGCAGCAGAAGCAGGTTGATGTGACGCTGGCAGGAAGATGGTAAGACAAGAGACAAGCAAATTTAAAAAGGACTATGTATGCATGCAGAGCAGCCAAATAGGCTTTTGACTGAAATAAAATGAAGAAAAAAACGGTTGGTATTAGCGTGAACAGATTGCGTCCGCATGTCTGCTACCGGAAGAGCGGCGGTCCGAATATGATACTCGTGAAACTCAATAGGTCAGAAAGTTTCTTCCGACCGCCGATTCGTAGCTAGATGTCTGCTTCTAGAGTTTGAACCACGACCTACTGTACAAGACGTAATTAGTCCGATAGAGAAGCAGGGATTTTACAACCATAACAGTGCAGACAGTTGTCTGCGCGCACGTCTTAACTAGCTTTTGGGCGAGAGGGGAAACGGCTGTACTTTTTTAAAAACATTGGCTCACTATCGAAATAAAAGAGGCAAAATTTTTCGCTGCTTTTTAAGTTTCTTTTCTAATATTTTTCAAACTTTCCTCAGGTAACAAACAATCTTCACAATCATCACTCCAACAATGCAAGATTTGCAAGAAATAGCAAAACCATTTAGTACCACTGTTTATAACACCACATGACTGGGCATACTACTTCATCTTGCAGGTCATACTTATAACTAAAATGTGCTGATACTCCTTATTTTCTTGTATTAAAAATTTCTGTAATTCTTGTGTCTAAAACCAATAAATATTGATTACATCACAACTAGATTAGTTGTAAAATATTAGCAGTGGCAGTACTTGTATGACTGCATGGGGAGATCAACCCAAGATAAAAAAGAGAGCATTTATTTTTAAAAAATTTAATCTAGATTTTGAATTTTGAAAAGGAACATAATTTAATAATGGAAGACCATTCAATTGAACTCTCATCTTCCATAATGTAAAGTTATTCAAGCTCAGCTTAGGATCAGGGAAAATGTTCCCAGAATCATGTTCCATAAGGTTGAAAATTCAGGAAATGTGAAATTTATTACATTACCTAAACTTGACTATGTGGAATACTTTACAGCATAATATTCAAAACACAACTGACAGTATAATTTCACTGTTTTATTTTGTATTGGAAATGACACAAAATTTCTTATTTGCAAACATTTCATCACATCATTCATCACAGGAACAAATAACAAATATCAGCTGCCATGACAACAGCATATAGTAACACATGAGCTTCCATAGCAGTTACATGTCTGCACCTTAACAATAAATACATGTAGAAATATTCTCATGATCAATATAGTTTGTAATGAGTCAAATCAACATACTTATAATATCTAAAACATGAACTAAAAACTATTTCTCTATCAAAATAAGTATACATTACATCATGATAAATCAACTAACAACAAATTCACCAAATAATTTTGGAGTAGTGTTAACAGTTCAAATTAATTAAAAATTACAAACAAGTACAATATTAAGTGTGCAGCTCTATATACATTCTTTCTGGTTGCTTCATAGCACCTTCATTTTTTTCCAGTGTCATTTATACATGACTAAAAACAAAATACTCTAGCCCACAAAAGTTCTCTTGCAAACACTTCTACCGAAGCACCCTTAACTGACCAGTGTTGGTTCCATAAACAAATCCTTGCCCAGAACCAGGAGCCCATCTTATGCAATTAAGGCTCATATATCCCTGATCTCGGCTGTGTTCAATATCCCTCATATGGCAAAGACGGCCACGTCGTCCACTTGTTCTGCCAGGTTTTCCACCATCCAATCGGAACACTTGTGCCATATAATGCCTGTCATTAGGAAGTAGAGCAACACGACGAGAAGCTAAACCCACCAGCAAATAACGGCTTGCAGGTGATAAACTGACAGACACAGCACTCTGTAGAAAACTAGTTGTGTACAGGCACTGGCCAAGAGATTCCCACTCGAGACTGTAGACACCTATACAATAGTTAACAAATACATGCAATTAACACGTTAATGTAAGCAGAAAAGAAATGGGTATTTTATAAAAATTTCAAGCACAGAAATCCAGGTTGTTGGAACCACAAGAAACCAAGGTATTGTACAAAATTATCTCTAGGTTATTGATATACTATTTCTTTGGGATAATATAAAAATGACTATTTACAGGTTTAATAAGTCTCTCATAATGGCCAATTTGAGATATTTAACTTTTATATTAGAGATACATATTCATAATTATGAGTTGGAATTAAATGGTCCAAAGTTTTTGGTTGTACATCCTTTCATAAGGGCCCTGATATTTTTTTCTACACTTTGAAATTATTAAAGTACAACATACCATATACTGGAAACATACAGTTAATAGATATTTGTTTTTGTACTATTATGGCAGTTTTTTTAATTCCTTAAATGAATCATCTCATTTGATGATTTGAAAGATCTGTGGAATAAATGATAAAAGAAAGGTAAAAGAATTCAACAGAATAAGAATAAAATGACTAAACCCAAGGGTTTCTGTTTTTTTGTCACTTACGTGCTTCAAAACACAATATTAAGCTTTCTATTTTTTCAACCCAGGAATCACAACTAAACAATATAAATTTAAAGAGAAAAAATTTAAAAAGGTTATGTACAATAAGCTGAATCAAATTTATTTTAGTTTACAAGTATTTTTTGTTTTGAAACTGTGTACCATACATCCTGCTACAAATAGTTTATTGTCCTCCACATGGCCATAAGTAATTTATACAGTTTTTTTGAAAATAAACTTACTATAATTTTTATGAACACATGATATCAACAACCAAATCACAATTAGTATGAAGATATGGGAATACGAGAAATCAATTAACAGGACATGAGAAATCAATTAATGATTATGTGTACTAATTCAACTACTTTGCTTAGGAGTAAATACAATTTAATTTCCAAATAAACATCTTAGTATTCCAACTGTATAAACATGGAACTTCATTTATTGTTTGTTTATGTATGACCCAGAAAGTTGAATTTTCTGCAATGCAAGCCAAAAATTACAGCTGATTAAACATGTCAATACTTGTACAAGTAAATTAAAAATAAATTGTTGCAGATAAACCAGTAGAACAAAAAAGCCAAAGTTAATAAAATAAAACATCAAATGAAATAATCTTTTCAGTTAATATATTTATGCTAGACAATGAACAGGAGGAGGAGGAGGAGAGAAGAAGATTGATGAGAAGGAGAATAAGAATACTTTATTGTGAAAAAAATGTATAGAAGAAAAAGTGGAAGGAGGAGATGGAGAAGATGGTAGATGAAGAGGGAGGGGGTGGGGTAGAGGAGAGAAATAAGAAGTTGATGAAAGAGGAGGAGATGAAAATGAAGAACAACATTGACAATTAAACTAAACAGATATATACTTTATCCTTTGTTCATTTCACTTATAAACACTAAAAGGTGCATCTTAATATGAAAAAAATATGATTATTTACCGAATGTGAATGAATTAATATTATTAATTACCCAACATTGTAGTAATGCTTTGGCGACCAGATGGCAATAACGTCACTAACAAACGTCCATCCTTGGATACATCAACACTAGCATCATTGTGAATTTTGCATTCCGGTACAATTATGTTCTTTTCCGCTAAAACACAATAATTTAACTTATTTAAGTAAACTAAAAACAATTTAAACTTATTAAGTAAACTAAAAATTACAGGAAATCTTTTTATCTTAACTGATATAAAATAAATACTAACCATTACTGATATCTGGTAAATGAAAATTTGAAAAATCCCACACTTGAATCCTGTGATTTGGTGTCATAGGAGCATCAGTTATAATGACAGTTTCTGGCACTAAATTGGCTGAAAATGTTTAGAAAAATTTGCGAACTTTTACAGGACATATATTATTTCAAGGTGTTAAAATTGTTTAACAACATACCTCTAAAATAACTGAAGTCAGGACTTGCAGAGGGTTCTTCAGCATCATCATTAAAACTTGGTGCCATGTATCTGGGGTGCAGAAAACGAGGAGGTCGCCAACTATTTGCAGGGACGTAGGGCAAGTACTCCCAAGGATAACTCCTAGAGCGTTGTTCAGATAGTCCTACCTGAGAAAAAGGATTTGCAAAGGGTGAGATTTGGTGAAGCAAAGGTGGAGACTGAGGTCGTGTCCTTGGTTGATTATTTAAGACTGATGTATCAGGAATAAGAACGTCATTTACTCGGACTAGAGGAACAGTGAAAGCATCGTGAAATTGAGAAACAGGAATGTTAGAAGAGGAAGGGTTGTCTTCATTGGATGATGCACGTGGCCTCTCCTCATTGTTAGCATTTCCTGAACTAGCAGGGCTACCAGTGCTTGTGTCAGGTTCAGCTTGTCTACCTGACTGAGAACTTGCAATCACATGACTAGTATAGTGGACAGGAGCACTAGTACGGGCAATAACAGGTCTTGCAACAGGTCGGCCAAAGTAATTTCTGTTGGCACGTAAGTTGGTATGATGATGCAAGGGGTGAGGAGACAATCGATTGTGCCTAGCCAAACAATTAACAACTCGAGAGTTAGATCGCCTAAATTCATTTCTATTTGAACGGAAAGGTAACCGTTCTGAACAGTTGCTCCCTTCTCCTTCGGGAGAAAGCCTATGGCGATACAGTCTACGGTAAGGAGGAAATCTAAGGGCGTTTGTGTCTCGAGGCCTGGATCCACCCTCTCTTTCTCTCTCATTCTCTCTTGCACGATCTTCGGCTGACAAGGCAATTGGACTTCTTAGCCGATGGACCCACTGATGTTCCAGTTCCCTCCTATAAGCAAAAATAAATAACACTGCTTAAAGTAGCAAATATGATTGTCACTTCCACTAATTTCATTAATTACATAGCAACAGTATTTGGTTTGTTTGGATGACAAAAGAAAAGTGGACCCTAAAGGACAAGTTGGATACCAAATAACCTAGCAGTCTGCAGAATTTTTCTTTAGTGGATCACTTACTCATCAAGCCTCATAAATGTACTTTGTGAGAGAAGGTACATGACCAAGGAGTTAAATGAAGTTGCACTTTCAAAAGAGGAGTTGCATTCTGTGACCCCCACAAAAGAAACGAGAAAAGAATTTTCATAGTATAATATTACAAAATAAGAATGTTTGTGTTTAAATACTTTATAAAAAATTATGTCCTATGTTTAATCCCCATTAAATTTCAACCTCTCAATGACACAGGCTATTGTTATCCAAATAAGTTGAAATTTGCATAGTTCATTTTTCAGCCTTTAAAACCAATCTAACAACAAGAGATCATGACTAGGGAAATTAACTTCGGACTGGGACTTCGTAGGATTTTAGTACTGCCTAAGGGTTATCAATTGTCAAATAAGAAAGCGCAATGGCCAGCTAATAAAAAAAGTTATCAAAGTTTTCAACTCAATTTATATATGGAACATTAACCTTGATTTTTGAAGTTGCAGTAGCGTAATTGGTAGCATGCTTGCACACCAAGCAATGAACTGGGGATATGTTCTCGTTTATGGTAGGTCTCTTGTAAAGTATTCTTTAATAAAATTAAAATTTTCATGAAGAAAAATTACTTCAGAATATTGTAATGAAAACATTACAGTCATTTTAATAATAATTTTAATTTATTTTTAATTTGCATATAATTTTTTATTTATTTTAAAATTACAATTACAACAGTAACTTGTAGGGGTGGTCAAATAAACCGACCTGATCAAACCCAATTGAAAAATTTTTGGTTTTTGTCAGGTCAAGTTGGTTTTGGGTAAAATTTGTTTCTTTATTTCTAATTTACACAGACTAAAAATCATCCACTTTTTTACAAAGAAAATACATTAGGTGCTTGACAAGTTACAATATGATACGAATTATGTAATATTGGCTTGATAGTTGAAACAATATAACACTATAAGTTGATTAAAATCTAACCTGAAACCCAATCAGTTAACCCATCAGGTTATGGTAACTACGTCTTTTTCAATGTCAACTGAAATGTCATATTCTGTAAATCAAAACAACTTTCATTTTCATATTTCCTCTTCTCTTCGTGTTGTAATACACAAATAATAAAACAATTAAAAAATTCCACAGATAAGTTTTCAAAACTAACATATACATAAAACTGTTACAACTGTAAGTTAATGTTAAACATTAAATATACAATATTTTTATTGTTAAATGGTTTAGTCAAATAGACAAGGATTATATTGTCACTCAAAACACACTATACTTAATTATAAAAGTTTCAGTTGTATTTTATAGTTTAGGTAAGGTAGGCTGGGTAAATAATATATACTTCTGTAAACCATGTAAAAAAGTGTAATTCCCACCCATAGAAACTTCTGAAAAAAAAAGGAGAAAGTAAAGTTGTATAGATAAATTACTGAAAATTTTGCCAAGAAATAAAAAGGTTCCCAGCATTTGTTGATAAAATACTTCATATTCTCACAGTTATAGTTCATTGTGTATTCAATATAGCATTTTGCATACATAGGCAACTCATTTACTATATATTTCATCACCCGTTGTACCCAGTGGAGAAAGCAGAAATACTGATCTTATAGAAATTAATTTAATTTTCGGCTTCAAACTGCATTATTTCAATTTACTTGTGATTATAAACTAACAATTTATTAGAGATCAATTTAAGTCAATGCTAATTTCTGATTTATACAAAATAATGTTCGGTTCTGATTTGGTTGAGTCGGTTGATCCTGATTCAGCTACATTCGGTTAGAATTCAGTTTCCTTTTAATTCAGACAAATTCGGGTCAGATTGGGTCGGTTTTCGAACTGAACCGAAACAGACTCAACCCAACTGAGCCAAACTGACTTGACTTGAGAGCAATTCAATTAGGTCGCTTTGGGTGGATTCTCGTCCGACCCAACTAAATGTCAATCCATAGAAAATTGTAAAAGTAAATCCTACTGTCATTAAAAGCTCATTAACTTTAACTTACTGAAGCAAAAACTCATAATAACCTTCAAGTGACCGATTAAATAATAATAATTATAGTAATACTTTTATTTATAATATTCTGAATTAGTTATTAATATTATTGAAAATACTTTCACAAAAAATCTATCCTACAGAAGAACAGAACCCCAGTTTACTGTTTGGTGCCACCCTGGAAGACATTATGAAAATTAATTCTCACAGGTATTGTTGTTTTTACATTCCAACCATCATAATTAATTTCATTCAAACTATTGTGTAAGTTACAATGAAATTGGCTTACCTTGTACACACGAGCTGTGCAAGTAGTAAATCAGTTAATTCAAGAGCCAGTTGTAAGAGAACATGAAGATCTGGAAAAAAAATTCTGTTTGTAGCAATTTCATTTAACCAGAAATTAAAAATTAATGATGAACTTGATGAACTGTTCACAATCTTACTGAAAATTTGTTCATCCAGAACATCATGAGGTGTATTGCTGGACAAACCATTTTCTTCAAAAAACTGAGTAAGACTTTCAACCATAAGACTCAATACTTGTCTGAAATCAATTAGATTACAAATTTTTTAAAAATAAATAAGGGACTCTATCACTATATTGTAATAATCTACACCCAAGCTTATCCTTCGATAAAACACAGAAGTTATTTCACCATTTGCAAGGGCTACCTTCATGTATTTTCTGTACCAGAGTTCATAAAAGTCTCCGAAGATTGCAGATAATAATTTAACTAGTATGTTATATCTAGAACTACACATTTATAAAACAGAGTTTGTGCCTGTGTGTCCACTGCATAGCACAAAGACGGATCGGCCAAAAGTTCCAAATTTCGCTCATATGTTCTACTGAATGGGAGGAAACAAAAATTGTTTTTTAATAGATTTTTTAACGAACATTTAAGCATTTTTTATCAAATGTGCGCAGAAACTACAAAAAGATCTACACCTTCAAAATTTGGCACATGTGTTCTCCAGGGTGGCACAAAGTGCACCACCAAGGAATTCTTTCATTTTTGTTTTTTATGTTTCATGTTGATTTAATTTTTATTGAACTTAAAACATATTGTTTTCTTGCCTAGCACTAAGACTTCAAAGTTTGGCAAATGTTCTTACCATAGTTGGTCCCTGTAAATCTCTGAACGATTTCTAAATTCTAAATACATATGTAATAGTTTTTTGGTATCAAAATGCCGCAAAATGACAAGCTCAAAATGACAAGCTCAAAAGGGAATTTGGTTCAAATGTTTGTTGGCGACTTTATGGCTCAGAGATTCAAAATTTGGCATACATAGATTGACCCAGTGGATTTGTGAACACTTTTTTAATTTAAAAAATTATTTTTCTTTCTTTTTTGTCAGCCGTGCACCAATGAGATCGAAAGACTTGGAGCTTCAAAATTTGGTACAGTGTTCTTCAGGGTGGGTCCAAGTGAACAAGTGAGAGTTTTTCAAAAATCAGTTCTTATATACATTAATGTCAATTTAGAAAGAATAGTTGTACAAAAATCCATACTTTCACGATTGCAGCTTTTATAGATTTTTAGATTTTTGGACAAAATCTTGGTTGTCCCTTATCTGAAAGATACAACAGCTTATCTACGTCGGGAAAATGAGAAAAACATCCTCTCACTTAAAAAGTACAGGAAAAATTCATAAGTTCATCAGCCTGTGATTGTGATTAAAAATTTACGCTGTTCTGAAACTGCACTCCCAAAATTTTTATTGTGATGGGAAACAAAGTACACATTTTTTTCATATTTATAATGCACTATCATTAAGTAATAAATTGATCCAATACTTTCCTTCCTCTTATAAAATAAGTGAGTGCTCCACATGCAATTCTTCAAAATGCTATATCCACAATTTCCATGTAACTGTTATCGTTGGTATGCACAGGCCCTAACAAATTATTGCCACTGCTGGCTTCCATTTAGCTACATTCGGCAGTTTATCTAACAGATAATTCCTTTTCATGAACTCGAAATAATGAACATTTATTTCTATCATTACATGACAATTTATTTATACTTATTTTAAACTTTTATACATACAAAAGCTCATGGTGTGTATATATGTACTGGACTGCAATGCCAATGCAACTTGTTATCGCAAATAATATATTCTATGTGGTTTCAAATGCGACTATTCTTTCTTTAAAAAGTCAACTTTTTTTGTGAATTTTTTTTCCATGCTTTTATAAGTTATATAGGTTATTAGAAAGAGAGAAAAACAAGCTTTTGGTCTCAGCAATTTCCAAATAAAAATTCAACATAACCATTAAGACACCAACTCTTGATTAATTTGAAAGTTTGAGTAAAATTCTAATCCGACCACTGTTCTTATCATAACTACTAAAAATAACATTGATTAATATTCTACTTATTATTATATTTAAAAATATTCAATAATTTTTTTTGTATACTTACATCTAGAATGTACTTCTGCACAATGGAAGGAAATAAACGTTTAAAACGCATATGCTGCTTACAACAATTCTAATTCTGCCAGGTATATCATAACTTGATGACACAATCAAAAGAATCAATCAAACACAACCAAGAGATTTCCTCAATACCTCTTCAGCTTACTTCCATATTGATAAGGAATAGTTCATAGCATTATCTACATACAATATATACTAACACTTACTTAATCTGTTCTAAATAAATAACATACTTACATTGAAAATCGCTTCCTGAAAATAATAGACAATTCCCCAATGAATCTAACAAAAATTTCTACTTATTAATTTAAGGGACTTTCAAATTATCTCAGTAATACCAAGAAATGCACCATATAAACAAGTGACAGCAGTGAGTCTTTTTAAATGTGTTTGGCTTTTTCTACATTTCTTGATATAATCCAAAAACTTTCCAAAAGGTTAGAAATGAAAGAGTATCCCATTCATGTTTACTAAACTGTAGACAAAGCAATGTAACAACTGATAAGTCATGACTTAAAATCAAAGTTATGAACATAATTATAAATGTATATATTTTGACTTTGAATTTTTTGGGGGGAAGTCATCAAATACTTGTATCAATTTTTTGATCAGTTTCTTATCTACTGATTATTATGGAAGTTTTTTTTACTCGATTCCACAATGCAACCACAAGAAAATAATAATATTGAAAAACAGTCTTTTCACCACATTGCCATTCTGAAACAATATCATTCATCACCCATATCCCAGGAAAAACACATATTCTGCACTGTATTGTTATAAACTAGAAGTACATATTGATTATTGTATTGGTGGTCATATCAGTTTTTAACAATTTTTTCGGCATTAAAATGAGTTGCAAGAATTGAAAGAATCAGTGGGTAGCTATGTCAATGAAGCAAGTAGTTCTACAGTAATTACATATCAAAATTAATGTAGAAGTATAATACTGCGTTGCCCAAGTGTGGACACACTAATGCAATCTAAAACTGTCACAATTCATGGAAGTATTAAGAGAATTACGAAAGGAAATTTCATCTATTAGTAGGAAAATTTTTCCCCACATATTTCATGAAGATGGCTTCGTCCATTGTCACGAGAGGAAATAGTATAGTAAAAATGGAATTTTTCTTTTCATGTACTTAATTTATATCTCGTCATTATTTGTAGTAGTGATGATAATTATCTTCTACTAAAATAATTCATTTAACTGGGTTCTACTATCCAGAATTTTCTTATCATTTGGAATACTTACCTAGCCCTCAACCGTGTTGACTCACGAGTCCATTCCCATTCTTCTTCTGGCTGTCCACCTCTGCTATTTTGTGCTCCAACAGCAGCCCGGTACATTCTATCACGTTCATAAATTTCAGTTTGAAGGGCATTTCTGTAGTCATATAAAATTTTATAAATCAAACACCATAGATATGTAAAATTTTTCTACGATGAATACTTACGACAATCTCTCTTCAGCAGTCATGTGTCCCCAATTGCGAGGCCTTTCACTTTCTGTGTTACTGTCTGAAAAAACATATCGCATAAGGAATTCCCTCCTTTCAATAATACACTATAATACAAGATATTTAAACCACCTTACCACTATCACTTCCTGAATTTTCAACTCTTTGGGAATTTCGATCCCTCAGTCCCCAAGTGTTTGAGCGTCTCTCTAGACCATGGGAGTTTAAAACATTGCGTATTCTTTCACGATGCTCCCTTTGCTGCTGTACAAGTCTCTCTAGTCTAGCGATCATTGACCAAAGAGACTTAAAAAAATGAAGTTTTAATAAAATACCAGAGGAAAAAAACACACACAAAATACAATCCTACAACTCAAAATCCATTACTCCTATATCAGGCACTATCAGCACAATGGGAATTAATACAGGACAAAAGAATATGGTAAAACATAATCCATAAGGTCAGAAGATGTTTATTTATAAGCGAGGCAAAAAACGAAACATTTCTTCTATTTTACACTAATAGCACTTAATTACACTAATTCTATTTTACACTAACTAACACTATTTTACACACCAATAATGAATAATAAATAATATGTCTCAATTTGGAGAACACGATTTAAAATAATTGATCACCAGAAAATAATTGACAAATAAGAACTGATCTGATTAGCCAAGTCTGGTTAGATCTAAGCCTACACAGAACAGTTCAAGGTTGCATTCAAAAAAGTATTTGTTTCATTTAATAAGAGCCTGATTTATAAAAAGTAACTAAAAATGAAACCAATAATGAAAAGCAATTTTTAGTCATTCCATCAGTAAGAGATGCTATTTGTCAGAGCATGCTAATAACAAAAATTTAGTACCTTGCAAGCAGACGGTTCCTGTTGATTGGAACGTTCTTGAGAACCACCACTCTGAGAGGTCGATGCTCCAGGATTGTTGGATGAAGGGGAAGTAGAAGAAGAAGAAGAAGATGGTCCAGGGGAAGATGTTCTTGGGGATTTGGGGAAAAGCCTGTCAATTTCCTCCAGCAATTTACTCCTTATGGCTCTTGTATCTTCACTTGAGGTAGAAGACTCGGTTCTGCTTGTACTTGGCTGGGGATTTGAACCATCACTCTTCTCAATTTTCCTCATCTTTGTAGGAGGCAGAGCACACTGTTGCTCATTGTCTCGCTTCATTTCAACTCTCGGCGATTCAGTTACAGAAATATTTAATTCATCATCATCATCATCGTCATCATCATCATCATCATCCACATCTTCAACAGTAAGGACTGGTACGTCTAATTTTTCCAACCCAGAGATTCTACTTTGAGTATCTGATAAATTTAATCTAGAATTTAGCCCACTTGGGCCAGGTTGACTTTCGTCTAAATTTTTTGAGTTTTCAGAAGTCTGATTTTGTACCAAGTGTCTACTTCCCTGTGGCTGTCCTCCATCCTGTCTCATGGAAGGATCAGCCTATAATACAAAAAAAGAAGTATCAAATACCAATAGAATCCATAAAATAAAATGTGTTATAAAGCTCAATCATATCTTACTTGAGAATACACACTCTGAGTTGGTTTAGGAGCAAAACGATGACGATTGAGAGTATGTAAAAACCAAGGGCGTCGAGGTAGATCACTGTGTCTAAAATAAAATTAATTTTTGTTTGAATGCAGGAAACAAACTTTTGAAAACAAAAGGTCATTTTAAACATGAGAAATAGAGAGGGTAGGAAGATAATGGCTTATAGACTTTGATTCCTTCCCATGACACTTCACAGTTAACACTTCCTTTGGAAGGACCACCAGCCGTTTTCTGTGTTTTGTCTTCCACTCTCAGATGCAGTGCAAGCCAGAACACTTAATTTGGTGACTTTTCAGCAGATATCACCCTGGGGTGCTTAAGCAATTATTGCACATTGTGTAATCAAAAGAAAGGCACGGGTGCTTTTTGTACTAGAAAAATACACAAGACATCGACTAGGACTAATGAAAACACTAATCCACAACCACCAACCACCAACGATGACAATAAAGAGAAAAACAGAAACCTGACATCAACAATAATTTCAGAAGTATGTAATTACAAGAGATCTGTGAAATGTGCAGATCAGGAAGAGCAATTTTTTTATTTTAAATTTTAAAAAAAATGGAAAGCTTTTAATTGATTACTTTGTTCCTAAAATTATGTTCACTGAATCGCTAAATAATGTGATATCACCAGAAAATAGAATAAATCTGACTTTAATGCAAATTCTGTATTGACTTGCAAAAATCTTTTTTTATAAATCAAAGTTGGTAACATGAAAATAAAATTTCTTGAATATTTTGGAGATATTTCAACAAGCAGCTAAGTATTTTTTGAGACGTCATGCATGAGACGTTTTTGCATGTCATGATTTTGATTTTGGCACAGAAAAGTTCAATCGGCCACTGTCTTTCAAAAAAATATTTTTCTTCTTCTATGACTAATGTAAAACCACTTTCATGATTATATAGTCATTACTTATTTTGTTGTTCTATTAACTTGAAAATATGAAAAGCAAACTCTCTTAAAAAATAATTTTGAACATGTTTGTTGAAGTTTGTTTTAAATTTTCAGAATTTAATATTGCTCCACAATGGTTATCATTAATTTTCACAGAATCTCCATATTTTCCAAAGACAAGATACAAAAAACACGAGCTATACCACTTGGTAAGAGAGTAAACAAAAGTTTCAACACTAAAATTTAAAGACAACTCTATTACCTTGGTAAGCCACTACTTCCCCTGCTGACAGGTGGATGTCCTGAAGATAGTTGCCTCTTCATAGATCTTGAATGAACAGTCATAAGACGAGGTCTCCTTAAATAAACTTTACGGCTAATTCGCCATAATCTTTGTTGAAGCATAAATTCAGTTTGGCTGACACCTGAGATAAATAAAAAGTTATGTATATTTTTATTTACAAAATAAAATCTACATTATCTAAAAAATAAAAAATATTTAGCAGGATATTAAGTCATTTCAAGAATCAGGAAGATCATCATTTCATGGCTTATACACTTGAGTGATTGTGGAAGATTGTAAGCATGGAAGACAGAGTGTGTGGAAGAGTGTAGGAAGATAGGTAGGTTATAGGAAGTGTAGTTATGTATATGGGTATGTTAGTAAGAAGAAAGGTACATATGTCAGTAAGGAACATACACAGATGAGACGGTGAGGTTTGGTAGGTAGTTGGAAGAATCTCATTTAAGAGATCATAAGAACATTTTCTGAAAAAATAAAATATGATTTTGGTTGTTATTATTATTATAAGTCATGTCTGGTTTAATTATCAATATGGTATGATTGTCATTTTAAATCATGTCCGGGACATCTGTGAATAATAATTTGTCACTAAAATGAAGGTACGTCAGCAGAGCATCTTTTTGATGTACAAAACAATGAGAAAAGTGCAACAAATTCACATTTCCATACGCTGTAAAAAAAAAGTGTGAAAATGGTGTTTCGTAAAATGTCCAAAATAACTAAACATGTTCTATATTCACCCTGAGGCTGATACCTATATTTAAAACTAATTTCCAACAGAAAGGCATGTATTAAAGAAATTAAGAGGATGTAATATATACAACAAGAATACTCAAGTCACTCTTAACCATTCATCATATCTTGATGAGTAGAAAACAATTCCTCCTCATAAATAACCTTTAAATTTTCCACAACTCTACAACTAAAATAAAATGATGCATCTTTGTTTTAAATTATAACCCACCTAGAGACAGCACAGGGGTATTTTAGTTCACAGGATGGTAATGTAGAAAAAAAGGACAGACTATTTTATAACAAAATAACAAAAATTATGTAAATGTAAATTATGAATAAAAATTATGGAGTTATATAATGAATACACTGTAAAAATTTGAAGAATGTTATGTCCTGAACATTAAATTATTCCACTGCAATCTTTAAATTTTGATCCAGGGACAACAGATGGTAAAGTAAATTTATACTTTTATATCAATGTTTGAAACAAAATTATTAGCATACTATAGGTAATCTTAAAAAAACAAAAAAAACATTATGATTTCATATTGTAACTATTTCATACTGTTATGTTCTAATTCTAACTATTTCATATTGTGAACTGTTCTTTTTATGCAAGAGAGATGTATTTTGGCTCTTTTAAATGAGAATCATCATGGTAAGCAAGAATGTAGGATAGAATAGCAGATAAGAGAGTAGTTTGTTACAGCATCAGTTAGGTTAGCAGATAGGTACCTAGCAAACTAACAACTTAAGAAAGGTGGTTATGCATGTGGATTGGTGAGAAGAGAAGGTGAACCATGAAATTTCTTTTTACTGAAAATGTTAGAAGTATTCATTATCATTAAAAACCATCAAACAATTACCAACTTGACTTACCAACTATGCTGGTCAAATAGACATTGACATGTATTAAATTTAATGTGAAAGATTGGTATATTGAATGGCAATAAGCACTGAATTGTTTGCACCAATTAACTACAGAACCCAAAACTAACAAACTAAAAGAAAAAAGTTCACTTATTGTACCTTCATTTGAATTTCCACTAGATGCAGCAGATGTCTCTGGTGTATTACTGCTAGTAGAGTCTTGATTTGACCTGGAACTTCCTACTGGGGATTGGAATACTTCCTCAGAATTAGCTTCTGAACTATCAGCTCTAGGAGTATGAGAAGCTTCAGTACCAGCAGGGGTGCTGTCACTAATCCGGGCCAGTTCCAGCATCTCACTAACACTGGGAATGTGACAAGAATTGCTATCGTTGTTCTCAGTGACTTCTCTGGAATCCTCCAATGTTTGATTAGAAAAATTACTTGGTGTTTCTTGTGTAAGATTTGTTTGATCAATATTAGATCGTGAAGGAGAATCTGTAGATGTTCTGGTTAAAGTTACACCACTCTCCCTCACTGCAGAATGTAGAGATCGTATCTGCTGTTGAAGATCTTCCCACATACGGCGAATTTGCTGCAGTTGTAGAATTTCTAACCGGGCTCTGAAATACACACAAAAATACAATTCTAAACTATAACAGTTTTCTGACTAGAGTGCCATAAGTTGCAAGAACCTAAGCTATTATACTATAATAACTAATTTATTAATGAAATAAGATGCTAAAGAAACAAGACTGAGCAAAACCTTGGGACAGTGTAGTCAAATGACATAATTCACATGACTTTATACTAATATCTTTTTTTTTGTGGGGTTTTAGGGCTCATCAACGGCGAGGTTATTAGAGCCCTTTATACTAATATCAATGAGAAATTAATAATCAGAACAGTATTTAAGTTACAGTTGTAGTGAAAAAAATTATTTTTGAAAGCAAAAGCTCAGCTTGTTAAGTCTGGTTCAGAGACTTTTCAATGAAATAACTCATTTTAAGTCAGTTATTATAGTGTAACAGTTACATGATGACAAACTTAAAATTGTATCATTATCATGCTGTTTAAATTACGAAATGTTGAAAAAAAAATTACAACTTGAAACTGGTCAACACTGAATACTTGCATGCATCATTTTTACAAAATTAGCACCTGGTTTTGCTTTTAGTGAGCTATAATTAAATAAATAATAACTATTGGTTGTTTCAGTTTTCAGTGTTAACAAACACATATCAAATTAAATTAACAAGTCATTTTAATTTATGCAACCCTTTTATGGCAAACAAATCTGACTTTATAAGGGGACATGTCAGTACTCAGATTTAAAAATGTTGATTTTATGATTATGGCTGTTTAAATAGTTGTGTGCTCTAAAAACCCCTGTCCATAAAGTACTACAACAATATGACATTTTAAAGTGTTTTAAAAATTTAATTTAATGAGACAGCATGTGTTCCAATAATTAAACAATTCAAGAAAACTATTTCTGAATGAATACAAAATACTGTGCATCACAGGTCATGAAGATAACTAAAGGACATAACTCACCTGCAAAGTCTTTGCATGTTGTCAATATGTCTGCTCAGCAACTGAATGCCATATCTGACACCAACATCTGTCATGTCCGTTCTCGTTCGACCTGATGAAAACGGAGTAAGTGGAGAACGAGAACGTGGAGGATCCAGATCAGGGGTTCTCCTTTCAGGCACAGCAGCTACTGCAGCAGCTGTAGCTGCATTCAGAGAAATTCGCTGAGCAGTGCGACGAGGTAAAACTGAGCGACCAGAATTTCTTGAATCAGGAGAATGTTCAGTGGTACGATGTTCTGATGATCGAGGGACTCTTGGTTGAAAAGCTGAACTCTGAGAAACATAGAAACGACGAGGTCTCGTAGGAAGAAATATTGGAGATGTCGGTCTTCCCCTAATTGATGGGCGGTCACTTGGCAAGTCTGGAGAAGAACTAACAACCTGGAACAACAAATTTTGATAAAGTTATTTCAATTATTTGACAAAAATTTGGTAGTTATGGTTGCCATGAGCGAAAGATACAACATGTCAAAATTAAGTTACATCAATAAAAATCTTGAAAAATAATTCACCATGAACTGAAAAATGAATGAAGTATTAATTGAACTGAAATATAGATGAAATATTAATGGAACTTGGAATAAAAAAAGCTTGCAATATTACAGAAGATAACATCATTTATACAAGAATAGTGTTAACAATAGATAAAATGTTGCATTTTATTACACAAGCTATAAAAGTTAAGTAAAATTATTACAATTATGTACTCCTCTGCAAATAGTTAAGTGAAAAAATAAAGGATCCAAATGTTTATGAAACAAATTACAAATAAATATTGGAAGTACATCTTAATCTATTTTACAGAATTGTAATTGACAGAAGCAGGAAACTGTTCACATTTTAATAAAGTCAGACTACATGTTCTGTGGACATATTTCTAAGGATAATAAATCATGAAGTCATGTTTTCCACATAACAAAAAATTGAAGATGTTCAACACATCATAATCATCTAATGAAAACTTATATCTTGCTTTCCAGTCTCCTGCTTAGCTACCATTGCATTGGAGGTTTAAGAAACTTATGGTCAGGTTCCAAGACACATTGGATCAAAATGACATGTTTTTAAGAAGAAAAATTAAATCCTAAAAGTATAGTTTCTTATCTAGCTATGCTAACAAGTTGCATCCAAACACTCAAATGATTGATTTTGATACTCATGTACTTGTAATTTTTCAAAGCAAAGTATACTTACACTCTTTTTTCAACAACTTCACTTGCTTCAATAAAATTATGATGATTAACAAGGTAAAGTAATTTTTGTGATGCTGAGGATTATAAATCATGAAGTAATAATACGAAATAGAATTTCTGCTAATGAGGATGGGAAATATTTAACACATTAATGTAATAATAATAAAATATGGAAAAATGCCTCTAATTAAAAAATTAACAAATGAAAATATTTGACTTCCAGGATACTGTTAGTGTTCCTTATAAAAGTATTAATACCCTATTGAACACTAACTCTGATGTACTTAAAAAAAGGGCTGATTAGCCAAAATTGTTTGCTTTACATCACACTAGTTTAGAAGGAAAGTAAAGTGGAAAGAATTGGGGTTGTTGGCAACTAAGTCTTCCCCACCAAGCTACAAATGATTTCTTGAAAATATGACAAAATAATTTCACAAAATCACTAATTGGTTTTAACAGTTAATTTCACAGAATTATAGAGTACATCTTCTGAGAATAGTCAGGCAGGCAATGCAAAAATGTACAGTAACATGAAATAACAAGGATTCACCACGATACCCACCATCATCAACATTTGAAATTAAAGAAAATGCTATTGAAGATAGACTAAAATCATTTGAAATTTATGAAGTAGAATTACGATTAGAAATTACTAATATTAAAAGAATTATAGTTAAAAGATTGAATCAAATGCTATATTTTTCATTTTATAATTTGTGAGCCCAGTTTATTGAAAATATAACGTAGAGAATTAAAACAGTGAACCACAACACAGTTGTTCAAAACAGTGGCTAAAACATGTGGACTTGTATGGATAATAAAAAGTGGAGTGATATCTAATAAAAATATACTAACCATTAATAAACTTTATTTTAAAAATGTTAAAATAAATTTTGAAAAGATACACAATATTATGAAAAATTACAAGGAAGTATAAATAAATTAGAAGAAAAATTTGAAAAGTTAAGTTCAAAATCTTTGTCTTTATTTCTTGGTCCATACGCAACATAATCATAAATTTACATTGGAAAGGGATTAGGTTTTTGAAATACCATGCCAACTTTGGTTCGTAATAAAACCGTTTTTTTTTTAAATTTTCATAAATATCTTCATCATTCAATAATATTTGACCACTAATTTTAACACAATCAATTAAATCATACAATTGGTTTAAAGTTTGTAATAATGTTGGAGGACAATTAACTGAATTAAAACAAGTATTTTAAAGTTATAGTGAAGAAGAAATAGATGAAGAACCAATTGTGTATGGTTTTTTAACTTGATACTTCATAAGTGAACCAATATTTTCCTGGAAAAAAATCATCCAGCTTCTTCTTATCTGGAAAAATTCAGTATACTTTATCTTAAAGCATGCATGCCAAGAAATAAGTTCATATAAAAGAGAAGAAGTCCAACACATCAGGTTGCCTCCCAATTAATTGTCCTAAGTAACATGACCAGATACAAAAAGCTAGGATTCTGCAAAATTATTTTTTTAAATGGATCAAAAGGATTAATTTTCTATAGTTTTAGTGCCTTTGAGTTCCACATTTCATTTTTTGACAAGCATAATAATGCATAATTAGGTCTTCATTACAGCATTGCACCTCTTTTGCACGTGTGAGCATAATTTGCCCAAAAATTGGTTGCTCCGATCAATATTGTCACTATTTTAGAATCACAAGTCCTTGCAGATGCATGTCATACTTAAATTTTGAATTTGCTGTGCAATACTGATCATAGTGCCTGAAGAGAATTGACTGTTGCTCTTGGCCTGGTGTCTTTACATATTAGCACAAGATACATCTCTTAAATGATAATTTGTTTCATTTGAGTGACAATGCAACCCAACATCCAAATATTTTTGTCTTTATATTTCTATATGGGTGGAGATAATTTGCTATGATTCAGTACTTTATGATATAGTACACAAAGAAGGTCTCTTCCTGATGCTGTCATAAAATTGAAATGAAGTCAGGAATGCAGTAATGCTGAGTGAGAGAAAAGTGGAAAGTTCTTTGCTGAAAGTTGAAATGAATTTTTTGTGTATGTAATGTTTAAGTTAATCTAGAATTCTTCTTAAGCAACAATCTCTCTAAATTAAAATACAAATCTTGACCTTGTGTTGAACAGAAACTCCTTCTATACAAGATTAATCTTTAAAAAACGGTTGATATGTCCTTTGAATAAATGAAAAGTATGAATTTCCATTATGTTAGTTCCTTTAATGGTTCAATGTGGTAAAGTCTTCAGTTAAGCAACATAAAATTGAGTTTTACAGGTTACAATTCGAGCAATTTCCTAATTAAGGCAGCTTTTAGTGAACATAATCATTCAAATTTGGGCAGTATAATAATCAGTCAAACCCTCTGAAAAGCATAATTTTCCTACCTCTAGTCATGATGAAGTAAGCAACCCAATGTAATAATAATTGTAGAGGTGTAGAAAAGCAGAAGTACTTATGGGTGATTCTCTATTTTGTCTAGGCCTGGAGTTCACCAAATCCAACAACATAGTATTTGTATTTTATTGCTTTCTCTCACTTGAAGGTATTTACTGCTATATTTTCCTACTATATTTTTCCTTATTTCATTGGAGTTATTCCTTTCTTTGTTTCTGAAAATTGGTTCTTTATACCCGATTCTTAGTCCTTCACCACATTTCACAATCCGAGTTATCCACTTCAAAATGCTACAGTTCCCCCAAGAAATATCCATCAAATTGTTGGTTGCTCAATTCATTAACAAGTCTAGCACCAGTAGAATTACCTTTCTTACTATTGAATACCTCCATAGTAATACTCCTACGGATCACCTCCATGGTTAAATGTCAACATCAAAATTTTGTATTGTGTTACTGACCATGCCGAGACTATTCATTCTCAGTTCCTCATAACACAAGTTTTTACTTAAGAATACTTATTGATCAAGTAATTTAACCAGTTTTTCTCACAACTTTTAGTTGGCCACAAATATTTCCAATCTGTGAATTTTTCTTAACTAATTGATTTTCTTCTAGATGAATAACCATCATACTTTCAATCTCTCATACCAAAGGTCCTCATATATTCCCATAATCTATTTACAGTCTGAAGCGGTCCATAAGAAGGACATTGAATACAAAGTGTACCTGCCATTACATTTTTCATCTTAAAAAATGGAGGATAGGAAGGAATAATTCTTTGAGTTACATCTAAATAAAACTGAGGTTGATCAAGTTCAGGTAATTCATCACATCTTCATTCATTTCAACAGTCAGTTCGTATTGGATGTTAGCCATGGAAGAATAATGAAACAATCAAATGCTATAATTTCATGCCAAAACCAATGTTGCAACCCAAAATAATAAAACAAAATTATTAGTCTGTTTCCTCTAGTTTTGAATGAAATTTTATAAAATGCAGAAACAATAACAGATCCATCTTTTTTGTAATACTTAAAATTTTAAATTCTTTTTTAAATCAATTTTACCATTTGAAATAATTTTGTAGCTCACTTTCATGGGGTACTTTTCAAGAGTTCCATCATTTTAGTTTCAAGAATCAATATGTTGCTCTCAATTAAACTGCTGTTAATTGAACATTTCTGTCAATTAAACATTTCATATCTTATGCAATTTTCTCATACTTTTAAATAAAATTGTTTTAAATACAACTAATTTTGTGGAAAAAGACCACAAGAGTTTTGAAATCAGATAATATCTTGTAATACAAACATCCTATTATATCATGGTCCTATGATACATGATATTATTTTATTGATGGTAGACATGTGCCTAAGTAACCTAAAATTAATCAAATAAATAATAAAATATTAATTAAGTTTATGTAACATCACTGAAAACCTTCCTTAGAGTGGAAAAAAAATGTTACTTTTAATAAATTATTATATAATTTATTAAGCTTCTGCCAATGGAACAGCTTCTGAGAATGGAAACAATAGCTTCCGAAACTCATTCATAAAAAAAAGGAATTGGAGCATGTTGCTGATGAATTATTACAATCATTTATTGTGTATACATGAGATATTTGAGGTAAGGTCATCTGTTACAATCAAATCACATTTTACTTGCCAACATTTCCAAATAATACAATTTCTTCATCAGGGTTAAAAAGAATAACAAGAATCACAAGATTTATGGTCAACTACTACAATTGTCTACAATTATCTATAATATTGTTACATACCTTGTAATGGATTCTTAATCTAACATCTTGGATCATTTTTACACTTTAGGAGAAAATGTTAGAATTATTAGAGGATAGCTCAACATATAGAATTTTGGATAAGGACTCCACCATCAGGATTCAGAACTTGAACAATAAGTTAGTTTTAGAATTGTATACTAAAGGTAAAATAGAAACAAGAGAGAAATGTAAATTGATGAATTATAATTCACAGTCCTAGGATATATGGATTAGTCAAAGATCACAAGCCATTGAACCCTCTTAGACCAGTTGTAAACTTCATAAATAGCCCCATGTATGAGACTGCTAAATTTATTACTAATTTGCTGAAACACTTAACTTCAGATACCTACAACATTAATGAATTTTGCATTGTACTCCAGAATAAAAAACATCACCTTACCTATAAATTATGTTGGTTTCTTTAGATGTGAGTAGTTTATTTACCAATGTACCTTTAGATTTGGCAGTGGGCATTATTAATCAAATTTGGGAAAAAATCAAACCTAACACTAAACAAAATGAACAAGAATTTTTAGAATTATTTGATTCTTGCTGTAATGGGAGGTACTTATGTTATTATGGTACGGTTGATGTTGTGACTATGGGGGGTCTTATAGCTCCTATTATTGCTGCTGTAGTTATATATAAGGTATGATGCTTTACAGAACTTACCCTTCACAGTTCCGTTAATTTACAAATATGTTGATGATCTCCTCTTAGCTGTTCCAGAAGCAGTAATGACATTTTACTTAATGTTTTTAACTCAATGGCATAAGAAATTACATTTCACTGTTGAAAATGAAAATAAAAACAAATTGCCATTTCTTGACTTAATGTTGATCAGGAACAATGATAGAACCATTGAGGTGAATTGGTTTCGCAAACCATCTAGATCAGACAGGTATTTATATTTTAAATCATATCATCCCCTATGCGTAAAGTCAACACCGCATTAGGCCTAAAATATAGAGCACTAAAATTATCAGACCACAAATTCCATCAGAAAAATCTTGCTCTTGTGGGAAAAATTTTGAAATGTAATGGCTTTCCTAAATACTTAGTAAATAATATTTTATAACACTGGATCCAAAAAAATTGATAAATCTATTAATAGAGAAGAACACAAAGCAACATTCAAATCTATTGCGTATGCTAAAGGTGTTTCTGAGGCAATTCCTAGAACAATTAAAAAAGGGGTGAATGGCTATATTGCGTTCAAAAATAAGAATAACCTAGAGAAGATGTAGAGAATAAATTGTTCTTGATACTTAAAGATACAATCCATAAAGAGGAAAAAAATAATGTTATTTATAAGTTGCCAATCATGGGATGTAACAAGACTTATACAGGCCAAACATCCCAAATGCTTAAAAAGAGGATGTATCAAAACAAAGCAGATTGCAAAAAACTATCCCCCAATTGTGCGTTAGGTAAGCATACCCATAGTACAGGCCATACATTTAATTCCAATGATGTAACTACTCTGCATTAAGAACCAGTATATAAAAAAAGATTGGTAAAAGAATTGATCTACATTGTGAAGGAAAAAAGAAACTCTGTAAATATGAAAACAGATGTAGAGCAGCATAGTACTATGTATATCAATATAATCAATAGGTAATAATTTGTATACTAATTTTTATTATTAATTTTCTTCTTTTTTTTTTTGGCTTTCTTCAATTGTTTACTCTTATTATTAATATCATATATGTCTCTACATTATCATTAGTGTTGGGTGATTTCTGTATGTGTAATCAATATATACAGAAATTATCCAACACTAATGATAATATACAGACATATATAATATTGATTATATTGATATACATAGTACTATGTACTACATTATATATAATGTATGTTAATATGAAGTTGAGATTAAAATGTTGGTATTAACAAATTTTGAACTAGTACAGTATAGGTGGTAACACTGACGATTGTCTGTAAACACATTGCCACATGGTGTTTGTAGTTAATAATGTTTGTAACAAATGTTGTGTTAAGGGAAAGGAATATGAGATGTGTGGAAATGTGTGAAAATGATTTCTAAGATGTTAGATTAAGAATATATTACAAGGTATATGACAGCATTATAGATAATTGTGTACAATTGTAGTAGTTGACCATAAATCTTGTGATTCTTGTTATTCTTTTTTAGCCCTGAAGAAGAAGTTATATTATTTCAAAATGTTGGCAAGTAAAATGTGATTTGATTGCAACAGATGACCTAATCTTAAATATCTCCTGTATACAGTGTATTTCAAGGGTCAAAACAAACATGGTATCATTTATTGTAGTGACTTCCTGAAGTAATTTACATTCGACTTGTTACTTGTTGCATTTAATTAAACTATGAAAAATTATAACAATAAATGTTGAATGCTATGCTTGGCAGATATAAAGACTTCATATTTGGAGGGAAGGTTAATACATTTTACCTCAGTAAAGGGTTTTACAGGATTCAATAGTCTATTTCCTTTTCGTCCTCAGTCCCTTACATGGTACCTCACCATTATTCAGCAGTTTTTCTCAGACCCTAATTCTGACAATTTTGCATAAATTAAAGTTTATTTAAATTCAAGTATATGATAAGTGTTTAAAGGGGGTTCATATGGGACCAAGGTACAATATTATAAAATAAAGCAGGAGAAAAGCATGCTTTATTTTAGCAAAAATTAATAAAGAAAGATAAGTGTATTATCCTGACTATTTTAAAGCTTTGTTTAAGTCAAGTTACTGAACTCCAATGTCCGAGATGTCTAAAAATGCACATTCTCTACCCATCTTTATGGTGGCAGACAAGACATTAAAATGCCCATAAATATAGAATATTTATAATTTTTCACTTAACCGCTTATCATCAAGACTTACACCTTTCCTTAAGAAGTAATTCACCATAAATTTGAACCCTAATTCGATAAATGTCATCAAAGGGAGAGCTAAGAGTTAACTAGATTAATAATAATTATTTTTACACTTGTGCTGAGAAGAACCTGAGCAGTCACACCAACTTAATTCAAGTTGAACTGAACTTGGAGTTTAAATATTAGATTATTGTGGTATTAAAAGTAGATAGTTTAAATAACAAGTCCCTTGATACTGTACTGACAGAAGCAAACTGTTCCAAAATATAATATTTATATACACAATATAGTGTGTGTAAGTAAAAACAAATACTATACCTGGGGAGGTAAGTGACCATCTTCATGAATGAGACGAAAATCTCTATTTGAGGTAGCTCCAAGTCGATTAAGATTGCTTTCTAATAAAGCTGATGTTGACAATCTTCTCCTCAAGGAATCAGCACTGGATCCACTATGAGATGTCCGGTCTGCAGTCACTCTACATGAGTTTATATGACGGAAAGAAGGTAAGACCCATCTAGAGGATTCACTTCGATGCCTTTCCCAACCAGCAATAGATGTTGTAGCAGTTGTTGAAGTGGTAGTACTTCCAGAATTTGCGGGTAAAGCTGAAATTGAATGATGAGAAAATGTAGTTTACTGATCATGATCAACTTCATTCAAATTAATAATCCAATAATACAAAATCTGTTCAAAAGTCGGATGTCACAAATTACAATTATTTCATTATTACAAAATTGATACAATTTATTTTATTGAAGGGGAAATGCAAGAAATATGGAAAGGTATGGCAATGTTTGTCAAAAGAATCCAATGACAACTGGATATAGGATTGTAAGAATTGTAGTTATAAGGAAAAAGCTAAAACAATGACTGAAAATGTAGAAATGTGACTGATTTTTAGAATGGATTTAAAATACAGATGAGAAGTCCTCCACATTATGAAATAAGGAATGAATTAACCCAGCAAGTAATACATTTTTTAAAGAAACCATGCAATGGAAAATAATCTGAAAGCAAATTTAATAATCAGGCGATAAGAACAAATAGAGTAGAAAATTGGAAATAATTACACACAGGAAAGATAAAAGAAGTCTTGATATGCTACATGCAAAATTAGAAATACTATGGAATAAAATAAATAGTATCTCTTAAAAATACACACAGAAGAAATATTTCAATATCTAAATAGGATCGAGAAAGAACTTTGAAAAAATAAAAATAAAAACCTTGTAAAGCTGGAAGTAAAGGAAATAATAAAAAATTAAAAATTTTCATGATATTTGTGAGACCCACTCAATTATTCGTATTAAAAATATTCTTTTTTACATTTACGAATTCTGAATAGCTGAATAGAAAATATAATAGATTTCCTCTGCGAATAAGGATGAGAATACCAAAAGCTTATGAACTACTTAAAATATTCATAATTACCAAACATTTTAAGAAACAAATGTACATAACATATTCATATTATTTTAGGAAATAATTTGGATATAAGAAGAAAATTTAGAGATGCGAGGAAAATACGATGAGTCACATGAATTAAATTTAAAGCACGAGACACTTCTTGCAAAGTGAAATGAGTTCAGGGAGTTCTCTAAATTGCACACCACAATAAATTGAATTTTTACTCAAAACTAAAAGAGTGAAATTAAGTACCCCAACTAAGTTTTAATAAACAATAGTCCAGTGATACCAAAAATATTTACCTATATTCTAAACCTATCTCTACACTTAATCTATACCTATAATTCTATCTCTATATACAAGTTACATTGTCCTAAGCAAGTGGCTAACTACTGTCTTGCTAACTAAAAAAGAACTAATAGAGGCAGGAAATTGGAATTTTGACACAATGTTTTAGTATTGTAGAGAATCATCATCAATGGGTTTCTTGAATTTCCAATTTTAATGTGGAAAATTAGGGTGAAATATGATTTTTTCGAATTTTCACCATTTTAATTACTTAGTGAATGAGTTAATGTCAACTAGGTTCTGTATGTAAACATGGTTAATTCCTCTACCTAAACTGGGGTATTGGATTTTTTGATAATTCACTTTTGAATGGGTGCAAAGGGGTAGAACCATTTTCAGGTTTTGTAGTTTGCACCAGGGGCATGGTGCCTTATTTTTGTTGTATTTTATGAACTAATTGAGATGTCATCTTGATTCTCACTTTAAATGTTACTAAATCAAAAGAACATAAGACCAATTTCTGGAAATTTTTATACTAAGCCAACCCACAAAGATAGGGAAGTTTTTTAAAAACTGAAATTTTTTATTATATTTGACTTAAAATAAACACCTTCTTTAAGATGTATTGATAGAACAGTGGATTTTCAATAAATTTCAGTTTATATGTCGGATATACTGCATTGGTTTTTACTTCCTTTCACTGAAATGTATGTTAAAACTTTTATCAGTCCTTTCAACAAATGAAATGACAAAATATAGTATCTAATAACATAGTTCTTGCCATTAAGATATACTTAATTACTTTCCAATCATACACAAGTAAAAATGTTATGCTTCATTGTCCCATACGCCACAAAAAGTGAACTTTTATATTTATCAAGGTACTTTTAATACAGTTTACAAAATAGATCTAATGTAAAATAAAATGTTTTCAATATTGGAAAAAATCCTAAAAGCAAAACACATGACATCTTGTACATAAAGCTGGACATTATGTTGTTGAAAGTATTTTTTGAAATATTACAGTGAAAATTACCAATATTCCTCCACAATAATAGAGAAAATTAAACTATGTAACTGAAAAATGAAGCTGAATTAGCTAGAAAAAATGAGTTCATTGTTAAATCCCTTCAGTTTGTGTCTGAGGAAATTTTTCATGTGGAAATACTTTGCAACATGTCACGGTAAAGGCATTGTGAATAGTGTAGGTGTGACACAAACAGGTTAGTGCAGGTGAAGATGATGAGGGCTGCCTTATAAAATCAACTAGATACTTTGTAGAAGTTACTTCGGAAGTTTGCACAAACATCCAAGTATTCTATGTTGGAGCAGATTACATAAAAGAATGAATCACCCAAGAACGTTGTTGGGATGATGTTTCAGGACACCCTAGCTTCCATGGTTGTGCAAATAAAAATATATCCAGCAAGAAAATTGCCAAGGTTGGTAACAACTTGAATCTGTCAAATTGTCAATTTAAAAAAAATCCTAGGAAGTCTAGTTAGTTGCTGTGCATTGGCTCAGATTCAAATTGTTCAGTCTGTTTAATAACATTTGAACTGTTTCATAACAATTATTAGTTTCAGAAGTCTCTCTGCTAAACTGGACACATTTCATAAGTGACACTTTTGCACTGACAAAAGAGAAAAAAATTGAAACATTCCTATTTTGTTTAACAACATTCCAGTTCAACATATGTTCTAAAAAGACACTTCAAATTGTAAGATAAAATATACATAGCACTATAAGAAGTAAGAGCTGAATAACAATGTTTCATAATATGAGCTCTTTGAGTGGTTGACACTGCATGGTTTGGACATAATTTTATTTTCTATTTTGGCAATAGTTTAATAATTTATCTTCTCTATGGCTCAAAAATCATTATACGCATATTTCAAGACATAAAAAATCATATTTTCAAGACTTGAAAAATCATTCTGTGCCAAAGAAATTTTTAAATGTGAAGAAAAGTTGTGCTCTTATGTGTCACAGTGGTATGGACGTATGTCTATTTTTAAAGGTATGAAAATGTTTGATGTATTGTCCTGGTAGGCTGATGTTCATCAAAACAATGAAAAAAATATTTAATTGAAGGCAGGTGAAACCTCTACACAGAATGAAGTTAATTCTCAGGTTTATAATAATCAAATACATATAATACATTATAAGTTGTGAGAAAATCTGTTCCACGTGTGAATGAATAAAGTTGAAATGTATTGAACTAATATTTCCATGATAAATCCGATTACTTTTACTGTGAACTATTTATATGTCCAAAACTAACTTGTCAAACAAGTATACTATTCAGCTTGAAATACACACAAGACAGTAAACCAGCAATGAAGTGCATGTGCTCAGATAAATCTTTTTTTATACAGAATATATTTGTATATATGTGGTTCCATACCCCAGAATTCAGTGGAATAAATTAAATTACATCCAAGCAGGAAGAGTGATTATTAATGCAGGTCTCACTACAGAAAGCCCAAAATACAAGTCTCTTCCATTAACAATTGTAAAAATTATGATATGATTTTCCATAAAGCTGTTACAGATCTTCATCTGAACAGACTAATTTAAACACACTTAAACAAAACACTTAAATACTGAAGGAAAAAAAAAACTATGTTGTGTAATAGTTATTTCATTGAGAGTTTTTATACTCATTGAACAGCAAGAACAACAATTGAAATGCACTAATTAACATCAAAATTGTCTATTTCATAAAATATTTCTGCCTGCTGAAGAAAACACTGGACCCTTGCCTAAAAGAACATACTTCAGCCTTAAGCCGCCATCCTGATTGAGGTTTTTGCTAGGTTTAAGGTTCAATACCAAGATGGTTCCTAGTTTTTTTCCCCAAGTAGTAAATGTAGTATATATCCTCCCATTTCAACCTAATTTTGTAATGATTTTCTTAGGAACAATTTTTCTTGTTCTTATCAAAGAATTGAATCTTATATTATTTTGTTGTTGTATTGTTTATTGAAACAGTGAAAAATTTCCATCATGATTTGGAGGATCACAAGTCTTGATAAGAACCTTGATGGAAATGTCATCATGAAGTGGAATTCACTCAGCAACTTCTTTTCAACTTATTTTAATTCTAATTTTGATTCATTAAAGTTTTATACAGTTTCTTGAAAATTTGTTAATATTTATAATAGTTGGTAGAAAGTACTAACCAAATTTAAAGTCTGAAACTCACTCCAATATGTCTTCATTAAAAAATACATTAAAATTGAAAAAAATAATTGCTGTTCTTTAAATTAATATAGTTGTACTCATAGCTATTAAATAAAAGTTTGTGTTAAAAAATAATTTTTTTATGAAGGATCAAGAAGACTGAAGTCAGCAGTTTATGTTGACTACTAAAGCTCTTAAAAGTAGTCCTGGGAGAACACTTTGGACGATATCGCTCAATCAATACTTTATTGTAGAGACTGCCCTATACATTCCTGAAGTACATTACTTCAAATATTCAAATATCTCAATCAGATTTACCTTTCTTTTTATTCTTAAAAAATCTTTTCCTTAACCATACTATCAGTTCATGAAAATAAATACAATTCTATTCCCTTCCCTGAATAGAAATTTTTTATATATTAAATGTATACATGAACCAAAACTGTTTTTTCAAATACAGTATAGGAATTAGTTTCTTGTGAGTTTTATTTTCTATCTTTTCATTAAATTAAAAACCCTTTAATTTATAAAAGACAGTTGTGTTCCTTTATTTTCTAGATTTACATAATAAAAATATATATACAGCATTTCTACAGTAACTAGTCATTGCATACAAGTATCGGAGATAATTATTTCTATGAACAACATAATTATAGCTCTTTTATTTTAAATTTTTAAATTGAAATATAAATTTAAAAATAAAAAATTTGAAGAATTTTCACAGAACAACATTAAAAAAGAAAGTGAAAAAAGTTTTACTCCTTTTCCAGAAATTAGAGTATATTAATATTTTCTGTTTATTTGCCGATATTTTGGTATAATTCATATCTTCATCAGGGTTTGTAATCCTTGCTTCATATACACACATTCTACACACATATTCAACCTAACATTCACCTTATGACATATCAGGTTGAATATGTGTGTAGAATATGTGGAGTGAGTATTACATACCCTGATGATATGAATTATATCGAAACATCAACAAGTAAACTGAGTATTTTATGTATGACCTAAATGCAAAAATCTACCAAATCCCATTTTACTTTGGAGGTCAAGAACAAGATGGGGGATATTAATATTCTCAGAACTAAGAAGGGCTTTACATACCAGGTTCAGAATCTGTTGTTGTAGCAGAGTCGATTCGGCTAAGTGACTGCTCAAGTAATCTTCTAAATGGATTGCGAAATAAAGCCTGCAAATAACTGTTACTGCTATTGCAGTTTATTGTACCAGAACTACCACCACCATCATTGGTTTCAGGGGCAATATAATCTTCCAATCTCCGACCAATAGTATTTCCAGAACTTGTAATGCTACCATTGTTAATACCACTTGAACTAGGACCAGGAGAATCTCTGGATGCAGATTCTTCAGATTCGAAGTCCATGGGGTCTGTACCTCGGTCCATCTGAGAAGAAAGAACATCTCCTTTTAAAACATTCTTGTTTTTTTAATGGTAAGAATAAACCAATAAAAAGTAACTTACAGTGGATATAGATCGTCCTCGGGATAAATCAAAATAACGTTGAACTAATTGCTCATATTGCTCCACTAAGGAGCGGTAACAAACAGTAATTCTACGCTCTCTGTCAGGAAATATCAATGAAGATCGAAGTTGGGAGGATGATGAACTATTTGGTACTTGACTATTAGAGGAAACACGATCCCATTGATCCCATTGAGATTGAATTTGAGGTGCATTAGAAATTCCAGTGATCAACTTGTGCCCAAGAGGGTCAAATGCAACATACCTGATAAAGACATAAAAAACATTCACAAGAACTAGATAAAGCAAGAGTACAAAATGTTTTGAGTACATACCTGACTTTTTCCTTTTCATTATTTGTGTAACATTTTGTGAAAGGTTCAGGCTGACTCCAATCCCAAAAGTGCAATTCATTGTATGTGGCAATTACCAACATTCTGTCAGTAGGATGAAAAGCTAAAGATGCAATTACAGTCTGACCATCAGCCATCCACATTTCACTTCCACCCTTCACAAGAGATGCAAAAACATTTTATTCATTTTGCTCAAAGACAGAAACTATAATAGAAGTTAATATTTTACATACATGTAAATCCCAAACTCTCACTTGTCCTCCAAGACATCCCGATGCTAAAATTTGGTTTGATGATGGATGAAAAGCAATGCACCATGGAGTTCGAGGATGTCCAGATAAAGTATTAACATTTTTGCCAGTAGTTAAATCAGTAACATACACATTATGATTTCCATGAGTTGATGCAACTTTTGTTCTGGAAGGAAATAATCACTTCATAGTTTCAACAACTTAAAAAGAATGAAATATGTGAAAATTAAATCAAATAAGTCACATTTCAAGTAAACAATAGAAATCTTGCTAGTTAAATAAATGTGAATTAAAGAAAATTCATCATTGCCAAGAGACCACAATGTTCACAATAAGTAAAGAGAATATGGGTTATTGCCACATCTGATACATTTTCATGATAGTGAATGGAACATACCCATCAGGACTAAAAACCATCAAGAATGTTGATCTAGAAGGGCCAGGTAATTCACATCGCTGTAAGATCATTAACATACAGTTATTAAATAAGCACTACGAATGACAGATATTATGTCAAATTTAACATTACTCACCAATTCTTCAAGGGGCTTCATGACTAATTTGTCTTCAGCAACTGCCTGAAATTCTTGAGAAATAGCTCCCAATTTCTGTTTATGGCCCAACTCTCGACATAAAAGACCCTTCGGAACATTTCTATTGTTTTCTATGTTGCACTCTGGACCTGACTTGTAAGGGGAGTCTGATCCCTTATTGTTTTTCCCTTCCATTGAAAGAGGTCAATAATAATACTTATATGAGCATTAGTTCCCTAAAATGAAAGATACATAATTCAACATCAAAATACAAGGTAAACAAATATAATGCATTTAACATAAAACACAAATTTTTGTGTATTACTACAATAAGTACTTCAGAGAGTTATAAAGAAGGGATTGTACACCCACACACTGTTTCAAGTAGAAGGTCCAAAGAAATGAAATTTGTTTTGCATAAACGAAACGTCAGTCTTAAACGAAACAAAAGTAGCATTTTAAGATATACAAAACTTAAAGAGTAAGAAGTTGAATTTGCAGACGCATCTGACAGTTCTCCTGCACGGATTAATCACATCCGAACCAAAACAAACACGTTTTTTCTAGTTCTCTTACTCTTTTTAACATTACAAGAAAACGCGGAAAAGAAGTTTCAACAACGTATAGTCCAAAATGATGCGAGATGTATCTTAGAATATTTCCATATCTTATGGACGTTTAATGCCAGCGGGACTAGAAACGGTTATAATGCATCGCTATGACACCTACACGCAGGTGCAATCACATTTTACACTTGTGTTTTTGGAACATATACAATTCAAAGCGGTATTTCTTACCTCATAACCAATTTACGATGAAACCCAGTGCTTGGCATTACACCGATACATTTTCTCACATACAATACTACGTAGAAGCCATGTTGGGGTCGGATTTGAGGTGATGTTGGTCGCATCAGCCAACCCATGGGCTGCCGGTTGTCTCACTCAACCAATCACTGCCGCAGTTATACGATGTCGCTTCAGTGCCATGTGTATCATCGACGTCAGTACGTGCAAGAACGATGTACTTGAAGAGTCACTTATCCAAATGAGACATTCCAACTACACGATTACTATACCAGGCCCGGCACACGTCTTTTTCTATCTGATATATGAGGTCCGGTCACACGTAACTTAAGACTCGTAGGATGAACTCGCACTTTAAAGTTTATATTTCACATTGAGATAAAATAGCGGCGATTGGGAATCAAAAGTGGGGGGCAAAAAAAAATTGACAATTTTCATTAACATGACATTTTCTTCATATTTCCACTAAGTAAAGGAAAGACAATAGGTGATTACCATATCAAGGAAGATGTAGATTTTTTTATATTCCCAATTTTTAGACGGTCAAAATGAAATTTTTATATTTCCTGAAAAAAGTGTCCCCCTAATCGCCACCACTGTTAAAAAAGAGGAGCATTTTAGTACCAATTAAGTTGTATAGGAAAGAAATCATAAATACAAAATATGTGAGTCCCGAATGTGAGGAAAACAAAACGTGAAAAAAATCTTTAAAAACATGGTAAAATTACGTGTGTTGTAAAATTCCAATATTTATTACGAAGGCCGATCTAGTTTTGAGATGTCGCTCTTTCAATATTCATACATTAAAAAAAATAAACATTTGCAATTCCGTGCTCTATTTCTTTATCTCACGATCAACAAGAACATTTTTAGGGAACTCAGATAAAATAGGTGATTTGTTATATCGTACTACGAGTGTTTGTGAGCAATGGATTGAAGTCAAAATGACTGAAAAAATATCATTGGGTTTATTCTGGAACTTCAACTTGCTCTGTCATATACGATCATCAATTTTCGCGCCATGAGGAATAGTTGCTAAGAACACCAAAAGAGAGCAGATCACGTACCATCTCACATCCTTGATGGGCACTCTCCCACTATTTTTTACTTTTTGGTAAACGAATGAGCGAAAACTTTGTTAACAGATCATTCTTCCTTTCAACGAGACTTTTTACAGAGCTGAATTGTTATAAGAATATAAAAAAATTAAATAATAATTATATTACATTATTTCTATAAAAATTAAAATATGATTTTAAAGTACGTCATGTATTTTATCAGCACACGCGTGATTACGGGAGGCAAGAGAATTTGAACCTAATTCAAACCATGTCTCGCATTTTATTTATCGTTTCTAAACAAAGGAGTAATTTTTGTGTGTGGTGGTTGGGGGGGGGGGGGTTGCAAGCGTTTTCTGTATTTTATGATAGTACAAAACATAAAGTCTATTCTTAGCAAATGATTTTTACATAATAATTTTTGCATCATATTTGTTTCGCTAGGTATCAACTTAAGGTAATCAAAATTCTAAAGAACCTAATTATATAAGCAGCGTTGTATACAACGGACTTATCCAGTGGATAATATCCACTCGATTCAATCCACTAATTTATCAACACACACAATAACCTATTAGAGATAGGACTTTGAAATGCTGATGGGACGAATAAATAAATAAATAGGATACATAAACTTACATTGCATAGGCTCACTGTGCAATAATTTTTTCAAAATTCCTATTTTAATGGGATGAATTAGGGTAAAATGTGACAGAATTTTCTTTATGTTTCACGAACAAGTTGAGATATATTCCGGTATTTTGTGTAAATATTGCTAATTTAAAAATCTAGAAACGTGTTTTGGATTTCTTGATGTTTTATTTTTTAATGATTGCACAGGAGTAGAGTGTGCAAAGGGTGTTGTTTTTGTCGTCCACGTTAACAGTATACGCTAAGGTATATTACTTTCTCTAATCTCAGAAACCAATAGTTATATTATCTCGGCTTTTGTAAGGAAACGTTCTTAATTTACATATCTTAAAACTTACTTCTATGTAATTTTCGATAATTAATAATGGGGTACACGTTTCCTGTGTGGTCCTGACTGACTGACTGAATCTTTCATCAAAGCTACAATGGAGAGAGAAAAAACAATAACTTGAAATTTTGACATAGCGTAGTTCATTTATTGCGGAGTTTCAGTCAAGGATTCTTTTTTCGAAATTTCGATTTTAAAAGGGTGATATAGGGTGAAATGTAATCCTTCGAATTTCACTAAATCTTGCAAACTAAAATATTATTGCGATTTTTGAAAAAGAACGAAAATTTGACTGTACTATCCGTTCTCGAAACTGAGATATACGATATTTATCTCTCAATACGAATTTAATGTCAATTAAATTATTACAAGATGTTTTAAGGTTAAAAAGGTTATTATTGGCAGTAAAAAGCTTTTTCGGGCACATTGCAGCCATCTAAAATGAACTAGTTTACGAAGAATTAGTTCTGAAGATGACTGCAATGTAGCCGTAAAAGCTTTTTACTAGTAATAAAAATCTGTTCAACCTTGAAACATCTCGTTATAATTTAATTGATCGTTGAAAACATTTCACCACTTCCCAGTTTAAATTTAATGTCTGATTTCACTAATACAATATAATAAAATTATACGTTAATTTTTGGGCTTGTTTCTTCCTCCCTAAACCTGTCATTAAAGGTATTTGTTTAAGACATAAATAGTTGGATGAACTTGTAATATTATGCAGTTTACTTCCTTGCAGTGGTGTTTAGGTAAAATTATACCTAACTGACATTGTGTCCCGACTAAATATTCGAAATTACCTCATTTTCACGAGTTTAAACAAGTGTATATCGAGTTTTAGCGGAGTGATACCGAACAATACAGTTTGCATTGGTGCAACTGCAAATACTTGTAAAAAGATTCTTGTAAAAGGTTCTCCAGACTACCCAAAGTGGTAAATTCAAAGTGGATTGGGGATTTCACCAGAAAAAAAAAGAAAACACAAACAAAATACCGACAGTTTAGAAGGACAACAGTTCAGCCACGAACGATCTACTTCTTCACTGCTATTTCCCCATGTCCTCTTGAACCAACTTTTATTTATTGAACGGCTATTCGGTGATAAAATGGTTTCTCACTGCTTTAGAAATATCCCAACTTCATCTTTATTATTTCTGTAACGGAAATACATGCTTTACCAGTACTCTTGCCGTGGCATAGTAATCATTTAAAGAATCCAATGCCATTCTGATCAATAACTTCTAATTTGATGATCTGACGATCCATTCAACTCACATCAACCTACTACTGGGAGAGTATAGTCTCTTTGCCGGACATGTTACAGTGCGCCCCACGCTTTTATTTATGCAAAGAACGAAGTATACTTAATCTCCCATTCGTACAATGGGATTTTTAATCAACCGGAATATGCTTATAAAAGTGTTGGCAATAACTCTATCTCACTCCCAACCCGAAGAGTATTCATCCCTCATGGGGTGTGATCGTGGGCTTATGTGGCTTTGAGAACCTCACTCTCTTATTCAGTGGTCCCAAAAATTCCGCATTCAACACCAATATCGGTCTTTTTTATTATTTTTACCTGCCACCCTATTCCCACCCCTACCACATGGTGGCCTAGGAACACACCTAGGGGCATATTACCTCCCATGTGCATTGATAGTGAACTCACACAGCATTGAGGGCATCCTTTTCCATCCCATCGGCACCGAAAACTATGACTTCCAATCTAATATTGTTTTTCCTCATTATTTGTTTATGTCACTCCCTTCCCTCCCCGTCCTTTCATTTCGTGCGTCATAATTTCAGTCATATCACTTTTCTGAATCCTAAGGGTGAAGTGAATAAGACTCAGAATAGAAGCACGTGGTTTTCAGTACGAATATGAACAGTACTCGGACTGAATTTAAATAAAAATAAATAATCGAACACGCAGCTATTAGAAAATAAGCATAAAATGTATTCATGCACCTGGGCAATGCCGGGTTCATTCATAATAACCCGATAGTAAAATCAGCCGATAATGAATGAAACATTTATTCTATTCAATTGCTGAAGATTTTCAGCCTATTTATAATGTGTCTGGCCTTCGCCGCCAGTTAATAAAATGGAATACTAATTTATTGTCTGGCTGAATATTTTCAGCCATTTTATAAGAGGTTGACTCTCGACCGCTAGATAATCGAAAAGAGAATCTCCCTTTACTCAATAAGATGTATTACATTTACTGGAATATATTTAGAATAAGGGTAACAATTTTGTACTATATTGGCTTTAATTTCGAGAAAAAGCACATACAATATTAAATATTTTAAAACTACAATTCAGGATTGTAAGAATTTTGTAGCACTCTCTATAATTTGAAAAACATAAACTTTCAATACACATTTTGAAAAATGTTTGCATATAAATTTGTAAATATTTCATATTATCATAGAGCTATGACATGAGTTAAAAACAGTTTACTTTCTTAATATAAATAACGACCCAGATCGTTGTTCCAATTTCATTAACATGATTTGTTTTCTTTTCTTTTCCATAACTTACAACAATTGGAACCTACGTTCAAAAGAAAAAAAACAATAAAAATAAGTGCACCAAGTAAGGGTTAAAAAAGTGCAATTGTAGTTAATTGTTTAAAAGGAAAAAATCGTATTGACGACATTGGTATGTGTTCATTATGAGTTTTTTCTTGAAAACTAAATCAATATTGAAAATTGTTACCATTATTCTAAATATATTCCGGTGGATGAAATCTTTAGAGTATGGTCTCATGACACATTGAAATACATTGAGCTATGTCATAGCCGACTATTATTTCGAAGCCATGCTCTGCAACCTGACAACACGGACTGAACAAGCGGTCTATGAGGACCACTGACAGCTGTACAAGCGTCGACTAGAATGAATTCTAAGTAACTCCGTCCGCAGCAAAGTTGCCAAGTACACACAGCACGGATTACAAATATTAGTTGGCTATGACTACGCATATTGAATAACACAAGGTGTGCCATTGCGCATCGAGGTGGAAGGGACGTTGGCCAGCCAATGAAACGCCAACATTTTTTGAGAGGGAAGTTAAAGGTGCTTTAAAGATGTATGTAATATGTTTCACTGTGTTGTAGGCTTGAAGCGATATCCTAATACGCCCGCATCGAAACATGTCTTACATATGATTGGCTTGCACTGTGCATGCTTGGGATGGGCACACCTGTCTTATTCCACTATGATGGCTATGTATACATATAAGGTATATGTACATTAAAACAGAAGTATTAAAATACCTCAACTAAAGACAGTAAATTAAACCTTAGATTTCATAGAAATTATTTCCGAGAGACAGAAAAATAAAATCTCATCAATTTAAATTCGTTCTTTGTATTGTCCCTTTAATGATGAAAAAAACTGCTTATAAATCGTAATATTTGGATAGGGGATGTGTTCCTCCCCTCTCAGAGTCACACAAAAAGTCCACATGCGAGGCAGACGTTCATAAAATTTTTAAAGTTAGAGAAATGAAAATTGATATATCATTAATACTACATAAATCGTGCATTGAAAAATATGTCATATAATTCATGTGCATTTTACGACATATTTATTCTACAGTAAAATAGAAAGTAGAGTTCATTTTCTGGTACTATATAAACAAAACAAACGAGTTGGTGCGTCTGTGTCCGCCCCCTAGCGCGAACATCGGATAGTCCAAATATTGCACACGCGTTTTACAGATGGAAACCAATGACAAAACAAAAAGATTTTTCTGATTTACGATAATAAATCAAGCGTTTTTTATGAAAAATCACACGGCTCACAAAGACCTAGCCTAGAGCTTCGAAATTCGACTTACACGTCATACGGGGTTATTTTGAAATTTGATTGACATAATGTTTCACTCAGTATTGACCAAGTTTCGATTTTCTCGCCTAACACAGACTTTTAGATTATATTTTTTAATTAGATTAAGTAAAGAGGTATTTGACCGTGATGTCGATCATTAGTGCACTTGCCTTACCTATCAAGCGAGGTAATTGTTTGATGAATTTGAACAAAAAGGTGTTCAAATCATAAAGAATTTAACAATGAAAAGACTTTAAAAAACTAGCTTGTGAAACATCTTGATGAATTTTCCTGTTTATCTCGGTGGTCTGTTGTTGACTACTTTAAATAACCGTTCATTTCGGTACGTAATGACTTTTTTAGTATTAACGTTTATGACGTAAATAATACATTTAAAATATTTTTTACGTGAAAACTGTAATACCATCGTTTTTCGACTCATACAACTTCATTATGAGCATAAAATAATTTAAAAATCACAAAATCAGTCAGACAGTCGCGATGTATAAGAAATCGTTTTTCTTTATAGTTGTGCTTTTCTTCATATTTGAGATGCTGTAACTTTTTTACTAGCTCAATATACAACGATGTGTTTGTTTCCGTAAATCTGATATAAAAGACTGCAATAAGAACCATTTTCAGAATTTCATCGTAAGCCTCATAGGAGATATTTAAGCCTAAACTTGACAAAATTTGAAAATTTTATTTTTCAAAAATTAAAAAAAATTAAAGAATAAATGTAAGAATGTTGATAATTTTTGGGGGTAATACTACTAAAATGTATCCACGCTTACAAAAAATATAAAACTGTACTCATTTGTTCACAATAAATTCGTAAAAAGTGAAATTTGCTCAATTTTGATTAAATGAACTTTTCTCATTGTTTCTCAAAACAAAATATATACTGAACAAAGTTTATACAATTAAATGTATTTGCAATAATTTTTGTTTGAGCTTTATATGATAAATTGCTCATGAGATATGAGCTGTAATGTAAATGCTAACAAACGCAAAAATACGCTCGTGCGGTAGAACAAGAAACACGTAAATGATTTGAAATCATTTCTTTTTTTTAAAAATCAGTTTTGAACTCTCGTATCATAAGGTAACGGACAGGGAAGATATATATTTTTTAATGATCGAGCGACCACCTCTGGACCGTCTCATATGGATTGACCCAGTAATGTTTCAAGGGTCCCTGGGCACCGCCGCGCACACTTTGGGAATCTCTGCACTAAAACTTAATATTCGTCTTTTTCCACCATTCGTAACATTAATTATTATTGTACAGCAAAAATATTTTTATTTACTAAAATAAACCTTGCATTCTTTCGTTTCACTTCTTATTCATTGTAAAAGCATCAGGCTTTCTCGAAAGGAAAAAAAAACAACGCGAATTTCTAACCGCGAAATTTCATTTAAAAAATAAAAATAGTTTATGGTCCAGTCTAGATTGAGATAAGACGATTAATGAATAACATATTTATAAAAACTTCCCTAAATCTCTGAAAAATGAAATGTCATGCAGCTACGTTTAACGTGTTGCATATCTAGAAAATAGTTTACCTTATTAATATTAGGGTATTTCATTAATTTGTTAATAAATTAGTCGTTTGTTAATAAATGCTTAGTATATACAAAACATAATCCTAGTGTACGTTTTAAGCTGATTCTTGTGTAAAAAAACCGAAGTATGTAACAGTTTTGGTTTTCTCGATTTTCAGTAACAAATTTACAAACAGAACCTTATATTAGGGTGTGTATTAGTATCATTTATATAGGTTATTTTAAGACACGGAGACAAGCCTTTTGCTAACGATTTATATACTAATTACTTATAAGTTTTGAAGATTTGTTGAAAGTGGTGGACACTTGTTGGATTCATGCAATTCCCATTGGTCCGTATTGGTTTGCAGCTTGAACAATAATGAAGTTCAGTTAAATTCTCATATATAACAAATACGTACACATTCCTATGTGTTGGAAATTAGTGAATTTCAATTCTTGGATGCTAACGGCAACTCTTAGAAAGGATGAATTAATGGCATTATTAATTAACGTTTACATACAATACATCTATGTAAGATGCATTTCGAGAAAATAAAAAATGTACTCTAAACTTTATGAAGAGATATTATATGGACTTTGGAATGCGAGTCCTCGCTCTGGCGAGTTGTGATTTGAAACGCAAAAGGGAAGGAATAAGATTTAAAAAAGTTATTTGAATACAAATTAAATTTGGAATTTAATTCCGACATTTAAAACTTTTAAATGGGGAATCTGTTATGGATTTAATACGGAAAAAGTAAGAAAGTCACATAAATTCTAGGTCAAGTATTACACAGTAACCACTTAAGTATGCAATTTGGAATAATGTGAATACAGTACTGAGAGAAATAATTGAATCAGTTATTAGAAAGTTAGATTGGGTGAAATTTAGGAGAGAAAAGGGACCTGAATTTCAGACTTCAGTTCATGAAATACAAGTGTCTCTTCTAAAAAAATAAAGGGACAAAAATCTGGAGTGTGCCGTACTCAATTTTTTAATTATAATCTTAACAAATATCTTGGTAGAAAAAGGCTACATTGTTAAAACAAGAGTCCAAAATAGATGTATAGAAAAATATAAATATATTAAAATCCTCGGTGACATATTTAACAGGTCAATCTGTTTAAAAATATTTTTCCTCATATCCGTACAAATTTTAGCTGTTACCTTCTTGTCTGCTAATTTTATTACCGTCTGCACAATTTATTATCTATTATGCTGAATTCATTGCAATTCCATCATAGGTTAAATTTAAAAAAATCTGGAATATGCCCTATTCAACTTTCCAATTACAATTCATTACAAAAACATTCAACATAACTTCATGGCACTAAACACCCAACATAACGCTAAAAAATTAAGAAAAAGGAAAAAAACACTTCAAAAAAGAAATAATTATATATTGTAATTAATAAACAAGATGACATAATTCTAAGACCAATCGGTTGCTAAATATTTATCATCACAGTATATAGTAAATTCCTAAAAACCATAATAAGATTGTCAAAAACAAATTGCATGAAATATTTTCAACATTAAACTCTTTGCAATAGCCTTATTGGAAGATTAAAAAAAAGGGTCTCCAAGATCATCCTTAACATACATACACACGTACTCACAGACATATATACATACGACATTGTTAATCAACGCAAAAAGTTGAAAATACATTCTCCTGGAACCAATTCGTAAAGATCCGAAGAGATCTCAAAAAAAAAAAATTTCGGCCGATTACAATGCTTTCCTCACACGTAGTGTGTAATTGGAAGGTAATAACCCTTTTTTGCGTAATAACTTTTCGTTGTATCTCGAAAACGGTGCGACGTTCAGGAATGCGCTTTAGCAATCTGTACGCAGAATTAACTGATCAATCAAAATACTTCTATGCATATTTTCAAAATTTTTTATGTTGAGAAACTGGAAGAGGAGCGCAGTGTGTAAATGAAGTCGATATGATCTGTCCAGAAATAGGTTTCTATTCTGAACGACCTCAAAGTCAAATCCCAAGTTTGGTTTCGGTGCATCAGTTTGTTTGTGAGTTATCAGGGGAACAAAATTCTTAACATACATGATTTAGATATTCGTCGTATCCGACGATTCTGGTCTAATCAGCTTGACTTTGCTTAAGATATTTCTTTGATGGGAGATCAATTCTGCCTTGCTTTTGCAAATATGTCCACAGCGCGACACACAAGAGCGGATTGGTTGCCACAGTTGGTTGATGTGAAGTAGATGGTGTCTGCGAGATTTCTAGTTGAGATGATTTAGGTTGTGAGGATTTTTCTGTTGGTAAGTCCCTTCTTCTCTTAATTGGTTGAATGATTTGTTGAGCTAGTGTAGGGTGTTTGTGTTTCCCGCTGGGATTGGTGTATCCTGCTCTTGTTGAGTACCGTATTTTACGGACTATAAGACTCTACGGACTATAAGACGCACCTTAAATTTTAAGCAATTTTTTTTTTAAAATGGCATTTTTACCATTTTTATTATTAGAATGCAAAGCTATACTAAAAAAATTCTTAGTTTATAAAACCGAACTGACCGATAACACAAATAATTTCAATTCAAGTTCACTGGCACCATAGACTGCAATGACGCATCATAGGCTTGACAATGTTCTGGGTGTGTGATGGCGGGGCGGGAGGGAGACAGTGTTAGCAAGCTTGTGAATCCCCGCAACTCATGTTCGTCGCATCGGTGCACTGTTGCTGCCAGTTGAATCCAATGCACAGCCCACGGTTCTACTTAAGGGGAATTTTACAGGCGTACAGGCAACAAAAAGCATCGCCACACATTTGTACATAAATAATATTTGTAAATAAAGCACCCTATTGAAATGAAATAATTCCATGCTCAGACAATACAAGTGAAATACTCCGAGGAGTGAAGTGGGACTAGGGCGACGGGTAGAAATAATAGAAAACTACAAATATGAGGGTCGAATCCAAAGTTTTCTGGGTCGTGTAAATTAATATGGTCACTTCTGACGTTATGTAACGATACAGAAACAATTGGAATGAGGGGAAACACCCCAAGACTTCGTAGGAGTGGAGAGGTGAGGGAGTATGTAAAAATAATTGAAAACGTGCCAAAGAGGTTGATAACATTATGCATGTAGTTTTCATTTTAGGGGCTCAACAGGACTTCAAATCAGCTAATCCTGATATTATAGAAATTAAATTCCGGAAGTTTTTTAATGTCATAATAAGAAAGTGTTTTATGTAAAGGTAAGACTATTGTTTTTTATGAGTGCAGCTCCTGTTATTAAAACTGAAAAAGAATTTCTTCATATTAATGTTCCATATTTTTTTGCAGAAAATTCTGTTTTCTATTTCTCCCCATGGGTATGAGTTTCTAAGAGCTTTATCCTACTTCATCCCCACACTCTTCAGAAAGTCGCTTCAAGATACAAAATATTTCTCCAAGAAGAGCAATCTAAAGTGAACTTTTATTCTACATAAAAGAAAAATATTTTTGTTAAGAACGGAAGAATGTTATTGTATCTCTAATGATGTACGATATTGCTTTTCATAGATAAAACGAATGCTGCGAGTTTCCCTTCAGAGCGGGACGTCATAACTGACACCGCTGTGGTCTGTAAAAATCTGGTGCTAATGGGGATGTGATCATGAATTAACCATTAATTCGTGGTATCTAAAATATATTTCCAATCATTTACTAGGCATTCTATGTCCCCTCCGTGGCTACGATACCAACGTGATCGCTCGTCACCAAGTCATGCCCGGTTGAATTCTCAGGTGGGGCATGATAAAATATGTAGCTTTTGATTTCCATGTCTCAGTTTAAATAGTTGTGATGTATGAAAAATTCACCCTCTGCGACTAACAACCGCAGTTGTAATACTCGGAAACATAAATCTGGATCATATCTAGGCGCTATTTCTACGATCTCGGTAAAATTCAAAATGTGTCAAGTGAGTAAACTCACACAAAAACTGAGCCTTCTGGCACTCGTCAATCGTGGTCCTTAGCTGACCGAAGCGAGATACATACTAAGCATTTTATTTTGCAAAGCACTACCTGTGTACTAGTAACTGTACGCTACGAACTGTCTCCTTTCAATGCGTGCACAGGCAGTCACTAACATAAACAATAAAACAAAACTACATAAGAATAATGAATCAAAACAATTTCATAACTAATTTTTGAATTCGGGGCCGATTCTCATTTGAGGTCAAATGGATATCGATCATCAATTTGTTCAAACAGTAAAGTTTCAAATTATTTTATTCTTTAAAAAATGAGTTTTTTATTCATTCGTTACATAGAAATGTTGCTTTAAATGACAACAAAAATTGCAGTGACATAATATTCATGGAATTAACAAAATAATGTCCATCCTCAAAATAATACTACTTTAAACCTAACTAACTCATATTAAGACGCTGGAAGCTTACAGTATCACTAGTATGGTTTCTTATTATAGAAGTTAAGTGAAGTTTTATTTTTATGGAATGGAACATAATACAGAATTCTTAATTTAATATAACATTTCGTGCAACAGAATATAGGTTTCCCAGAGCACATTCTTTGAGCATATTGACGTGTGGACTTTTCTCTACTTAATTTTAAATACGTGAAAAGGAGAGCAAACGTTTGGTTAGTTGCTCTAAATCTCTGACATGTTCATCAAAGCGCAGAGTTGAACGATGATAGGAACATGGAATTGAGACCGAATGTTGATTAGAAACGCATCTAGAAATAATTTTTGAAATTCCGATTTTAAGGGTTGAAATAGTGAGAAATTCTTTTACAAATTTTTACTAAATATGGTGAAATAGAAATATGAATGTATCATTCTAGGTTTTCTAGTGTAAACGCACAATATAAATTGCCCAAGTTTCAACTGCATTAACAACAAAAACTCTCATGCGAAGCTGGACAGGGATGGATAGTGAATAACGAATGGAGGATATTCGAGATGAATGAAGAAGGGTCGGGTACTTAGCTAACAAATAAACAAACAAATAAATAAAACGGTACTCAATGCACGAAGCGCTGAACCTAATCAATGAAGGAAACTAAATTTTCATACAATTTGGATGCTGTCGGGAATTTCCGCATACAACCGATATTGGTTGGTGTAGGTTCGCACAGCTATTTGCTACATCAACATCGACACTAGAAAACCGGACGTATTTGTTTTTGTCTTTGCCGAATAATACAACAGAAGTTTAATGCACAGCTATATATAGACCATTTTTAATTTATATATATATATATATATATATATATATATATATATATATATATATAT
>NNCF01133152.1:906010-988064 GCA_002313205.1 Laupala kohalensis | reverse complement strand
TTACGTTTACTATGCAATCCACTCAAAATGGGAAGCAGCAACCGTTTGAAGCGTTCTGTTAACAACTTTCGAGAAGAGTAAAACTTTAATTGAAGGACTTGTTAAGCTTTCCGTTTGACCCCATTCGTGAGGACGGAATTCCAAGCTGCCACAAAAGAGATTCTGTTTTGCTTTCAATTTGTAGCTAACAGTCGTAATTTTGTTTACGAATTTATTGGCGAAGTTTATCCAAATGTTGTTTATTCTAATCAAGTTTTCCGCTGATAAATAGTTTTTCTAATGGTTTGCGTTTTATGATTTATTTGTTTGGTTCTTAGGGGCCTCAAGCAATGCGGAGTCGACATTCAGTTTATTGACAAAACCATGAATCAGTTCGTAGAACACTTGTGTAAATTAACGATCATTCGTATTTCGTGAGTCTTTAAATTTAAAAAATAAAAACAAAAAATAAAGGGAAAGTGACAGAGTTTAATCATTTTCATCACTACTTTTGACACTACCAATTTTTTAAAACACTCGAATGTAATATTGTAGTTTCATAACAATACAACAAGTACCCCATTTTGCGGTGAATATTTCTATTTTTTTATACACTCAAACCATAATAAAAATTGTTCCACCTTGTAGCTTGTGAATCTGAGGTGTAGACAATCAAAATTTTATTTATACCAGGCACTCTTTACTACAGTAAAAATAGGAAATTACCACAAATGTACTCTATAAGAATGCACAGCACATCAAATAGCGAGACAATAGTTTCGATGCCTGGAATATAAGGACGAAACCCCAAAGATCGTCAGGGTGTGAAACCCACCACAACTGGCAGGGGCTAAACCCCCAATCCTAAAAATCCCAGCGAGAAAAAGCAAGTTAATGAAAAAATTTAAAACGTCAAAATATAGAACAAAATATATATAAACAAATATTGAACTAATAAAGTTTCCAACTAATTTCTTTGTATTGTTTTCATATATATAATATATATATTCTAATGTATCCTTTAAATAAGGATTCGGTACTTCTGATGTGATTACCACAATTTATTCTCCGATTTTCCTGGCATAAAATATTTACATAAAATGTACATGAACACATATAAATTCGCTTCCAACACAATACAAAAGAAAAAATACCCTGCAATTTGTTACGCAATATTACATCTAGCTCATTTAATACGCCGTGCATTTACATTTACAAATTATACAATAAATCTTTATCAAAAAAGTCAAAACAAGCACGATATGAGCATTACTTTGTCTTTTACGGCAGAGAAAATTTAATAGTTCTTTTAAATTATTCTTGGTTCTTCTTTCTTCTCAGAAAACAAAATTTAATACAAGTGCGACAGACAAGATTTCAATGAGACTTTCTCTATTACAAGATACAAGCTTCTCACTGAATTACAGAGGTACGCAAATCCCTAATCATTGAAATCACTGCGTCTAAATGTTCGTCTCACAGAGACGTATACTCACACCCCGACTCCGTCCTTCGAGATCGTGTACAAAATCAGCGTGCCAAAAGCACACCCATTCTTCCCAGCGAAGTCTGCTGCTGCTACTTGCTCCTACTGCGACCTTGAATCGGTCGACTGCTCGCGATGCTGTTCTTCAATCGTTCGTTCGTCCTTTTGTTTGTCCTCATTCGAGTTCGCGGCAAGTTATTACGGTCACCAACGTGCTACCGTTTTCGTGTTTCGTCTAATACGTATTTCGAGAACTTTTACAACGCATAAATGGCTTCACTTGTAGTCCTCAAATAATATTCCGTACGCGTTCAGATTTGCGTCTCTCGGACGTTCGTTAATCAATTCAATTGCGATACGGACAACAAAATATGATTCTTTAAAACTGCGTTTTTATGTTCTTTCTTTTGATTCACGGATCGTCCTCTACAACGCTTCCCGAAATATTCAACTCAAACCGTACTCTCTGACGATTCGCGCAAGATCTAATAGCGACCGTTTCCTCAGACGAGAAACGTAACGTTGAGACCGAACCATCCCCTCTGACCAGCCACGTAAGATTGAGAGCGATACTTCTCGCATTTCCTCCTTCTCAGCAATTCTCCCCACTCCAATCGAATTTTATGCACGGTGCATTCCGCCAATCAATTATCTCTGACAAGTCTCGCGTCGCTAGCTCCACAACGTGTATTCACATTTTTCTAAATATCACAATCGGATTTCCAAATTTTTCTGTACGCATCTTATACCTCACAGAACGCGCTCATATATATATATATATATATATATATATATATATATATATATNATATATATATATATATATATATATATATAAATTAAAAATGGTGTATATATAGCAGTGCATTAGACTTCTGTTGCACTATTCACTCTGATGAACTCATCAGAGCCCCAAATTTATACGAAGATATCCGAAATTGTGACAAGTTAAATTTGAAGGGAGAGCGCTTGGTTTAGTTCCGAGAAAAGGCGACGTCGTACGGTGCGCGCGATGTCATCGACGAGGATAGAAGTAGATATCTCGGTAAATTCGTCACTGAAGTCACTCGATAAAAGTGTGAGAACAGAGAAGATTCTATCTGATCAGTTTTTAATGACGATATACTTAGTTGTTGCACAATTTCTATTGCACGAAATGGCGTATGACGAATTTCCATTTGTTTTCGAAAAGTTTAAAGTCACAAGTAATAAAACATTCAATAGTTTATTAAATTTAACCGTTTCATTTCCGAGAATTATTGGTAATTTTGCAGCCAGACCAATTTGTTTCCGTATTCTGGTGTATTTTCTGCAATCACTTAGTAAGTGACACATTGTCAGAGAAGCGCTACACTACTCAGCAACGAATTCATCATCAAGTAATAAGAGATACCGATGAGTTAGAGGCAAATGTCCTATGCGCAGGCGGGTTAGCAAGACCGCGTCGCGTCTGACTGATCTACAGGAACTGCTCCATGACTTAACAGAACATTTGATAAGTCGGAGTTTATTCCCATCAACAGCCAACCACTTATATTTCCATTCACTCAGAATCCTTGTGTTGATAGAATTTAGGAGATACCTTTTTGGAATCGTGAAGAAATCCACGCGAATCTTGATCATGCCGCTTTTGCGTAAACGTCTGCTTCCTCATTTCCTTTGATTCCCACGTCTCCGGCAATCCAACATAACATTATGTTCTTTCCATCACTTTGGAACGAGAAAAGCACATCCTGGATGTTCTGGATCAGCATATCAGTTGGATAATAGTCTGGATTGTTGAAGGGCACTTAGAAAATCAGAACAAATCAGGAAATTTGATCCGCGGAAGCACTTTGTTGATCGCAGTGCTCTCAATATAGCGTAGCACTCAGCAGTGTAAAGGCTGCACAGGTAGCCAAGGCGGTAGCCACAGGTCTCACGGGAAAACACCACGAAGACGCCGACGCCATCAGCATTCTTCGACCCGTCTGTAAACACAATGATATGGACCCCGGTGTTGCAGAGGATTAGGTAAAAGTATACCCTCAACATCGGAGCTGGAGTGTTCTTCTTGTCATGATGCAGAAGATCGAAAATAATCTTCGGCTTGTGCAAAGCCCAAGGGGGAGACTAACTAAAACCTTGATGTAAGACATTAAGTGTGCTTATATTTAGGGTTTCCAAAATTTGTTTGAAGCGATATCCAAAAGGTTTGGTTGCTCTCAGTCTGTTGTTGTAGAAACGGATGGAAGAAGAGGAAGGATAAAAAACCGCGTTGTGCACCAGATTGTCGGGTAATGTTTGCAGGTGGCAATAGTGTCGTAGAATGAGTATTTGCCGCCGGAGGTAAAGAGATGGTTCGCCACTCTCGGCATACAAACTCGGAATGTGAGTAGTCCGGTATGCCCCCGTTACTAGTCGAATTCGTGGATGGTGGACATTATCCATCTTTTTTAAACAGCTTGCACGAGCAGAGATATATAAAACACAGCCATAATCAAGTCATCTTACAAATGCTCGATAAAACTGAAGCAATGAGGAGCGTTCAGCTCCACATTCCCTGCTTCTCAGGCACTTCAATAGATTCAGAGACTTTAATGTTCTCGCTCTTAGGTCTGTCAGATGTTTAATCCAGTTCAGTCTCTGATCAAAGATTAGACCTAAAAATTTTACAGAAGGATAGATATTTAGAACGTTGTTCCCCAGGGCGAGGTGAGGTTCTGCCAGAAGTCTTGGTCTCCTACTGAAACAACGCAGCGTGTTTTCTCAGCAGAGAAACGAAAACCAGTCGTCTGAGACTAGTTGTATAATCTATTAAGCACGAGTTGAATTTGTCGCTCCGCACCTGTGACACTCTGTGATAAACGAAAGATAGCAACATAAGATAAACGAAAGAAAAAAAGTCATCAACAAAAAGAGTGTAGGACAGGATTCTTTACAGCAGATGTTATGCTGTTTATGGCTACTGCAAATAAAGTCACACTGAGGACTGAGGCCTGAGGAACACCTTTCTCTTGAAGAAACAGATCCGAAATGTATCTTACAATTCTGTAGCGGAAGAAACGCTTATCCAAAAAGGACCGTAACATCAGAAGAAGACGTCCTCTATATCCCCAGGCATACAGTTGTTTTAAAATGCCGTGACGTCAAGTAGTATCATAAGCCTTCTCGATGTCAAAGAATATTCCGATGAGATGTTGTCTTCGGACGAAAGCATCTTGAATTGCTGTTTCCAGGAGAAGTAAGTTGTCCAGGGTGGAATGAAACTTCCTGAAACCACACTGAGATCGACTCAAACAGTCATGCCGTTCAAGATACCAGACGAGACGTCGGTTGATAATTCTCTCCAGAGTTTTACCGACGCAACTCGTCAAGGCAATTCTTCGATAACTACTAATATTCGTTTTGTCCCGTTACCTGGTTTTAGTAAAGGGATAAGCGTTGCTTCCTTCCACGAATTAGGGAATACGCTTTCGGACCATGAAATATTAAATATATCCAGAAGGTATTCTTTCGATTCGAGACTGAGTTATCGGAGCATTTCATAATGAATTTAATCAGGACCAGGAGCAGTGTCGTTAACTGTCGCTAGAGCTGACTCAAGTTTCCACATAGAGAAGGAAGAGTTGTAGGGTTCCCAGTTGGTAGAACGAAAGTCAAAAGATGTGCTGTTTCCCTTTTTCTCACGAAATCAGGATCGCAGTTTGCTGTAGATGTTAGGTCAGCAACGCATTCAGCCATCACGGTTGCCATTTCTCTGTTGTTGGTGACAACTCGACTCTGATAATTGAGAATAACTTCCAGATATCTTTCGGATTGACTCCCATACTTTAGTGGATGATGTTGTTCTCTTAATGGTGCTTAGAAACTCTTTCCAGGAGGTGGATCTGGATTCTTTGATAGTTCTGCGCGCTTTTGGTCTAGCAATCCGATATGCGGCGAGGTTTTCCGGAGATGGACTAGCCTTAAATTTCCGCAATGCTCTTCGCCTTGCCCGAATAGCGGACCGACATTCGTCGTTCCACCAGGGGACATGAGGTCTTAGCGGAAAAAAGGATGTTTTCAAAATGGATTCTTCAGCGGCGTGATGAATCACCTGGATCAGATGGTCGACCCTCTGTTGGACACTACCCGTTTCTCTGATGACAGAGAACGGTACTGTTTCCAATTTGCCTTTCTGAGAATTTATTTCCGTGGCTTGCATTCGGTAACAGTCGCACGTTCCTGCAACGACAACTGGATAGGATGATGGTCGCTACTATGCAGATCATCTTCTACCCTCCATTGAAAGATATCAGCAACTTGAGGAGAGCAAATTTACAGATCTATAGCAGTCCATGACCCCGTGGGAAACGCAGAGTGAGTCATTTCTACGGTGTTCAATAGACATAAACCTTCCCGCTCAAGGAGACAATTCAGCAGGCGGTCCCTGAGACAATAGTCGACGAACCCCATAGTAGACTCTGAGCGTTGAAATCTCCAAGGAGGAGGAATGTTCGAGAGAGCTGATGAATTAAATCTCTGAGGGAAGTCTCTGAAAAATCTCGTGTCGCAGGAAGATACATAGAACACACGGTCATAGATTGTACACTGTGAATTTTGACTGTTATAGCCTGGATGTGGGTTTGTAGGAAACAGGTGAGCAGAGGATTGTGTCTCTAACAAACACGGGAACTCCGCCTCGGCTCAATCTCGTCATATATGGCTCGATCTCCGCCTCTGGTGTCGTCGTATCTGAAGATGCTGTATTCTCGTGAGGGTTCTGGTAAAAGGTGTGTCTCTTGCAGGCAAATACATATCGGATTGCGACGCGCTAGGAGCCGTAACTCTTCACGTTGAGTGTTACAGCCATTAAGGTTCCACTGAAGTATGGAAGCCATTTCTTTTTGGAACCTTCTGGTCGCGCTCGTGAATGTGCATTTCCGCTCACCGTCGGACAATGTACAATCTTACTCGGAGGAAGGAAGTACAGAGACGTTCTTTTTGCACCTCTCCGACTTTTTTGACGATGGTTTTGTTGTTTTCAAAAATTCAACAAGGTTCAGGTGTTTAGCCCTGGAACTCTGCTTTGCCTTTGTCTCCGTCTTGGTTGTTACCGTGGTAGGTTTTGCACTATTTGACGTTGTTTTTGGCTTAATGAGAACGGCTTGATGGAGTTTTTGGCTTAATGAGAACGGCTGAAACATCTTTCTTCCCGCATTTGCACTGGCATGTGCACGACGTTGTCGTAGACACGTCAATGAAATCGGCTTGAACGAATACAGTCTTCATTATTACAAGAGTCTTCGCTGCGGTGGAGTAACTGGTAGAAAATACAGGGTTTAAAACCCTATATTCGTTCCGTGCTTTACCGTACGGGATCCTCTCCGTTGTCTGGATCTCCTGCACTTTCTTTACTTCCAGAAAGGTGACACCATGCCTGTTCCATACCGGGTAGCTGCCTGTGCATTTAATACTCTTTGCAGGTCCCGGGCATGAAACGCCGGTTTCGTGTGTCACCTTCCCGCACTTCCGGCACGTATATGATGTCGTTGTATGTCTAAATCTCTGTCATTTGATATAAAGAGGATTTGGAATAAAGTTTCGCACCGGAAGGTTAAGCCATCAAGCCTTGAGGTCTTTGGGTAGTTTAGGACAGTCAAATGTTACGATGAAGGAACTGGTCTTCTGCGGAACATCATTAACCTTCCTCATGATTTGATTGACCTCAATACGGTGTCAGTCATTCTAAAACACGTTCTTCAGTTGAAATATCCATTATGTCCCTGTAAGATACGACTCCTTTGCTGCGATTAAGTGCAGCATGGAGTTCGCACTTTACAGGGAACTCTCCCAGCTTGTTACTGTCAAGACATGTTAACGCTTGCTTGTTAGAAATCTCTTAGACTGCGGTGAACCTCACCGCCAGGTAACAGATTAATCATGTTACGTCGAATGAAAATGGGAGACGGGACCGGGGTTCGAACCCGGGACCTTGAGCTTTGCGCGCTCATCTTAGAGATTTCTATGTTTGTGAACCAGAAATGGAAAAATACTACCCAAATAAAGTACTTCCTAAGGGAGTCGCCTCAGATGAGGAGTTTAGTCTCTACGAGACCACCTCAGAGGTCTTTGGGTTTCACAAGTTGAATGAGAATGGTAGACGGGCCCGCGTGGCGAACGGGATGGCGCAGTCGATAGGCGCATGAGCGCGCAAAGCTCAAGGTCCCGGGTTCGAACCCCGGTCCAGTCTCCCATTTTCATTCGACGTAACATGATTAAGCATCGTTACGTTTCTCAACCTTTTTATACTTTTTAACGAACCGAGACATTCTAGACCATTAAATATACAAAAAGGTGAAACTTTTTTGAAGTTTCTTGTGATTCGTGGCATTAATATGAAAGCAATCTCGTATGGAATGCTCTGTAACTTTTCCTTATTGTCTTGTGAAGCGGGACGACTTTTTTGTTTTTGTACTTATTATTATAAAAGATAAATAAAAAGAATGTAAATAAATATTAATTGGAATACTCACCTCGCGGTACACCCACTCCGCAAGGCGGGAAAAGCGAAACATGTAATTTTGTCCCACGAGTTCGGAGGAAAAAAATTCTTGTGACGTGGAGCCACTAAGCTTTATTCAACTGAGGTGCAGCATTTGCCCCAGAGGTTGTCCGCTAGCGAGTGTTTACCCTCAACACCCATTCACTTCATCGGCGCGTAATACACCTTGAGGTTGAGGTTTTTTTAAATAGAGGTTTAATCCTTCCTCGCGACCCTGCCGATGAAGGCAAGATCTCAGCCCATTGCAACATGCAACTTTCCACCATCGTACCTACGGTGGTCGCTGAAGCATGCCCAAAGCTTTCGGTGCCCGAGGACTGGTGGCGCAGTACCTGTCACAATACGGGGCCGTGGGTTCGCCAAATCCATACTCAGTCGAAACTGAGCCCCCTGCGGGAGGGCCAGAGTTTATAGTGCAAGATCTTATCTATATCTTCATCAGATTCCTTTGCAATACTCATTTTCCGAAAGAGAGTTGTGAGTTGATAATAACGATTCGATGGAGAACTTGTATGGAACACATGGTGGCAAGGGATTTCACTCGGACTTTCCCTTCGAACTTCATCGATCTGGAATTCCCATCAACAATGTGATCTATGCACCGAGTACCAGTGCTGGATTACCCAATAGGCCAGACTAGGCACTGACCTAGGGGCCCCGATTTCAGGGGGGCCCGAAATTAAAAGGCCCCATGAAAGTGAAGAAAAATTATAAAAATATGTCCCTAATATGACATGGTCATTATACATTCTTTGAGGACATCATTTATTAGTTTTGCAATAGAAAACGCAAACAAAGATATTTTTAATAATATTTTATACTGTGTATAAATTTACTTTTTTGTTTTTGTACTAATTATTATAAAAGATAAATAAAAAGAATGTAAATAAATATTAATTGGAATATTTATAAAATTGTTTGCCATTGCTTTATTTTACATAGCCAGATTTAAAGAGAATAGCGAAAGCTTATTTTTCGGAAGTAGGGGCCGCAAATGTTTAAGTGCCTATGGCCCCCATTCTTTTAATCGGGCACTGCCGAGTGCCCACCTCCAACAATGTTATTTGCACCGAGTACCCACCTTCCTAGACAAGTAGCCGTTGATCCTTTCATCACTAACAATCCCTGTGCTGATGGATATGAGTTCTCGGGTTTCTGAGAAAGGTAGGTGCTGATCAAACCAATCAAACATTTTTGTCGTATCTGCATTTGTTTCATATCATCTATCGTAATCCGCACAAGAACTTGTGTTGTTTTTCTGCATTAATAATAAAATTTCATTGTTTTGTCCTTAAATAGAAGCTTCTTTCGCTGTTTTTTTCTTAATGTATATGAAAGATACCAGAACACGAATAAGAACAGATATATAAGAGGTTATGATAAAATGTGACACGGAAAGTATTTTGGAAGTAGTACATGAAAACGCAAAATGTGGTAACAATTTTTCATCGATGATATAGGAGAGGATTATATTACAATAATATTCTAAGAGAGTGTTTCTGAACCAAAATAGGTTTACTTGAAAAGTTTGCATGAGTATATACTCAGTAAAAACTATAATACCGCCTCGTTTCATAATAAAATAGTTGCAAATAATAAAAATGGAGATATTGCCTGTCACATACGTACCAGCAGAACAAGTTTTCAGAAAAAGCAAAAGAAAATAATAGTACCTCTGGAGATAAAATCTACCTAAAAGTTAATCAACTAATTAAATTTATTGGTAATTCCCTAGAAGGAAAAAATAAAGGTTACTTGGCATATATGCCAAATATAATATGTTGGATGGCTGTATATTAAGAATGGTAAATGCCCTGCACAAACCTGTAAATTATATGATTTTAATGTTTTTATTAGCATTAACCGTTATATATTTTATCCTGAGAATCTGCTACTCGAATTACCGGGCATTATGGGTAGTTTACAATAATACCAACGTGGTAATTTGTTCTCAGTACTACCAACGAGATAAATATACTTTAATAGGGTTCGAGGTTCACCATAGAAATATACTATCCATTGGAACGCTGACTCTGTTGGATCTGCGAGCCGGCTGCCAGGCACAGTTCCCCCTCCTCAGTCGGTGGCTCGGCCGGCTGTACCTCCATATAACTCAAAGCAGCCGGCGCCGATTTCATTGAAGTTTTTTCACTTATACATAATAGTTTTATGTTTTACTACAGTGGAGTTATTTTAGTGGAACAAGGGACTATTAAGGTACAACAATTTATCAAAATCCATGTATTTGCGTGTTAAAATTATATGCATAATATTATAAAAGATGTTCATCTTTTCTGAGTACATGGTTTATTTGATTAATCTATAATATCTTTAAAAAGTAATACAAATAGAATTCATTAATATATTTACAATAAGAATTTGACTATAGAAATGATAAAACTACGAAAACCAACCCTGAATACTGCAGTTTTAACCTACATATTTTGAAATAAAGCAATCCTGTTAAGATTCTGGTGCATACCAAGTTCAGATTGATTTAAATGAAAGATTTTTTTAAATGAAAAAAGCAAAGATGAAAAAATTAAGAAAATTAAAAATATAATTAATTGCTCCTAACTATCTGATGTTTGCCAAATATTAAAACAGTTTCCACACACACCCAAGATACTCATTAATTGTAATATGTTACGTTAAATATAATAAATCTATAGTTAAAAATGATAAATTCATTTAAAATCTAACTATCAATTGGATATTATTAACTATATTATACGACCTTATTGGATTGTTCACAACATTTATTGCGATAGTTCTTCAGCTCACAAAGAAAAAAGACGGAAGATTTAGAAATGAACGTAAATAGTAGGCATCAATTATCAATTTGATGTGTCAATTTTACTGTGGTACATATTTTTAGGGAGAGATTTTAGAGAAATTTTTATGGATTCGCTGTAAGTAATCTTACCGGAACTCTTTCAACTTTTCTCCGTCGTCTAGGTTGTGATATCTGAAGATAGGATGGAAAATCAAATATTTAGGGGTGGCGTCTTTTTTTAATTTTTAAAATGATTCCTCCTTTCTCAAAAGAACTTTTTTTTAAAATGAGCACTGCAGATTGTTGAATATTGAAACCATTCCTTTTCGTAGCTATTATCCGTTTCTTTTTCAGGATATTGAGCAATCCTTAAAATAAACAGCTGTGCCGTTACATTCGTTTAGTAAAACATCAACAATCTACTCAACTGTAACAATGTAATTATGGTGTAGGAACTTAAACAGTTGCATAACACACTAAAATTTGTATTAGTGCTGCAAAATGTATAATTTCAAAAGATAGTAAAGGTTCAACAGTTAAGACCAATGCTCTTGCATATTTCTTACCTATGAAATGATACGTCACATTTCTTTATTGAAGAGGTATTGCATTTGTAGACTACACACGTGTTGACCATTTTAATTAACGATTATAATTGCTGTCTTGATAATGTGAAAGGAAGGAGATATCACTGAGCACAATATTAATTTCTGTGAATGACACACATGTGTGTTGGTGCGGCGAGCGACGCAATGTGTTAGCAATTTCGTTCAATACCCCCGACTAGAGTGGGAGGTGGCTTAGTAGCCGGCTCGGATTCGCCCGCTGATCCCCGAAAAATTCAGCGTTCCAGTAGATAGTATATTTCTATGGTGTTTACGCAGGTACTACATAACCTCTTATCTTTTTGCTGCAAGACTAACCCAAAAGAAGTGATTTTACAGAACATGTGTTGTGCTGAGAGGTTATGGTGACATTAATATAATATCTTCCCCATCTGAAGAATGTAATTTCCAAAACACATACAGCACAATACAATACATATAAAACCACTCACTTTGAATTGTTACAGCACGAGAATAACACACAGTAATCATAGGTTAGGCACTGTATTTTCATATCATTGTAATATATCAAATACACAACTTTTATTTTACATGGAAAAGGTACAATAAAGAAACTTTTATGTACATGCAAACCTCTAAATTATTTTATCTTACTTCAGCTTTTCTCACATAGTATTCAAGGTGTTTTTCTGAAATTCACCGATGGTTCTGAAATATTTAAACATACACATTAAAAACAGTAGAATCCATCGTGAAAGATCCGTTTACCAACGTGCAGCTTATAACGGAGCAACAAAAAGAAATAATAATAAAAACAATTTGTATCTGAGAATAAGTTCCATACTATGAACACTTTACCACCTCTGTCAATTATTAACTGAAGGAATAAGCAGCAAACCTTGCAGAAATGAATATTTTTTACACCAATGAATATAAGTCATACATATGAACCAGGATATTCTAGTTCTGACGATTGATTCAATGTAAATTTACACATCTTTTTCAGTACAACAATAATTAAAGTAATTTTTTACCTAATAAGAAATACGTTGTACAAATGTCTATTGTATTTTTGTACACCTCGCAGCATTACACTCCAATACAAATTATAGATAATATCCCACGAGAAAATCACTGAGCTAAACTCAGGAAATGGAGGGTCAAGTAGTGCTACGGGCTAAAACAATGATTGGACCAATTTTACACTATGGTAACATCCTAACCTATTTCTTCGTATATCCTTCGGCGAGTGCTGCTACCGCCACCATCGCCTCCATCTTCATACTTAAACAGATTTTCTTAAAACGGAATCAAACAAACCTAATATCGCCGACTGTGACCGAACAATTGTTTATAATTATAATTATCGTACCCTAACATGCTAACATAACCAATGGCGGAGAGAAGAAAACAGTGCGGAATAATATTTCTTTATAATTACCGCAAATATGAAGAGCGAAGAATACAACTTATATTTTCGAAATCGCAATAATATTTGTAGTAATATGGCATCAATATTTTTTTCGAACCTTTATGTTACCATATTGTTCCCTTATGCTCTATGATTGTTACTTGTATGTAACATCTGGTGATGACCCGCACCTGAGGTCGAAAGATTATGAGGTAATTTGTACTTTTTCTAAATACTGCATCTGTATAATGAATGAAGTCAATTTATTTACACTTATTAACAACTTTTAATAGACGTCATCGTGATAAATTTAAACCAAAAACATTTGCTTTATAACATAAGAAAGTGTTGTGTTGCAAAGGTGTCTGTGGCACTAGCCCTAAGGTCATGACTTTTTTCTGCCATATGAAATGTTTCACGTTAAAGCAATGCACAACACTCGCGCTCGTTGACTATGGAATGATACTTGACACATTTCCAAATTGTACGGAAGCCACTCTGTGACATCAGGATAGGGTCAGCTGAGGGAGAAGGGTCAGCAAAGATGCTTGCAAGAAGAGGTCGTTTACAGAATGCATCATAATTTCGAAGACAGGAAATGAAAGGGACTTTCTCATAGGATGGTCCTGTACTTATAATCTGAAATTTCATAAAATAAACATTTTTCGGATCATATAAACCTGTTTAGACATTTCACTGTACACATATGACCAGAGAATTGAGCAGTTAAAAAATGTAATCAACGATCAGCTTTGAACATTCACCAGTATTTTGATTTAATAACATTGACACGATAACAACAACAAATTTGCAATTGGAACTATGAGTTTTCGTTGACTACTTTTCCGTCAAATTAATTCCACAGACTTTTTGAAAATATTACAGTATCGATATTATTGCATTTCCTTAAAACAAAACTTGAAGCTGGAGTTTATAACCTAATAATAATAGCCTTTGCCTCTGAAACACTTCTGAACTTTGTACTAGTCATTCTTGTTTTCTGAGAAATGTTTAATAGGCACTCACTCGACACTTCCTACATAACGAAATACTGAAATCACAAACTACGCTGTCACCATGGAACTACCTGATAACGCGTTGCAGTGAATTAGTTAAAACCGAAGAAACACAAAAAACCACCACATAATCTATAGATCATAAAAATGCTTAACCGAAAATTCTCATAAAGGAATAACCCAAATTTTAGGTAACAGCCGCTTAGGGATAAATTAAGTAATATTGAACAACTTGAGATGATAATGGCAGAACCTGTGGACCAACTTTTAAAAAATAAATCCGATGTTTCTCCATTTTTGTCTTTACCAGGCACATACTGGTGAAAAATAATTATTGGTTTTATTGCATTAAATAAGGACTCTCGATAATTAAACGTATGTCCAGGGCTAATATTAATTTATCTGTAAATGGGGTCCACCAGTCGAACAACTTTCCTGGTGCCTTTAAAAGAATCTGAAACAAATACATTGTTATACAGTAAATACATGTTTTGTACAAATATTGTTTTGTTCATTGCAAACAGTAGTGATGAACTTACAGTCACATTCCATTTGCTTAATCACTTTTTAAACAGCAATTTCTTGTACAATAATTACATCAGAATTGATCATATAAAAGTTGAAATCTGAAGAAATAAAATGGAAAGATATCAAACCTAGCACAAAAGAATACAGCAAACAGTGACCACGATTCAAGATGATAAACATGTGGAATTGTTCTATAATTAAAAGGAGAAATACTTGTTGAGTATGTAATTGTGGTGAAAATAATTAGTGTTCACTAGTCCACAGCGTAACTCGTGTAACCTAACATATTAATAGTTTTATTACAGGCACCACTTGTATGCACATAAATGAAAATTGCATTACATGCTGAATACTTATTTTCAAACTCTAGTCCTCTACATTGCGCGAAATCTTGTAAAACGTATCGAAAATATACGAAGTGGCTACACTAGGGCACGAAAACAAGTGACATTATTAATGGAGTTTCTATATTTTTACAGTGACTTTATAGCTCATAGAACACAAAGGAATTATGCTTGAAGGTTCACCACGCTCTAGCGCGATATCTGTTCGTTCGACAAAAAATCCGTAAAATATTAATTTGTAAGAAATTTAATTCATATTTGTACATTCGTGTACTTTTCTCTAAGAGTACGTATTTTTCAAGTTATAAACAAAAAACTAAACAAAAGAACGTTTGTTCAGATTGTTTTTGAACTTTTCTCAAAACGCACAGGGTTTACGAGGTGGCAAAGTTAAAATTCGGATTCAGCACCTCCGAAAACACAAGGATAGATTGAGAAGAAAAATTTCTACTCTTTTCCCCACCAAACTACCATATGACTGGACTAATACCTATAAGTTCAGAACTTTTCTTCGTTCAGCCAAGATTCCAGAATATAACGCGAAATTCATAATATATAAAATATAATGGAGAAATCATGGGCAACCCCATATGTATTTTCATTTCAAAAGAAAATTCAAATAAATAATTTAGTTATTTTAAGTTTTAATTTTTATAAACGCGTGTGAGTGTGAAACGAATACTTACGAATCTATAGATATATTAGACGTTTGAGAAGCTGATTAGGAATGCATGGGAAGGGAATTTATTTCGGATCCTGAATTTCGGAGGGGAATCAATGCTTAGTTGAAACTAGACAGGACCGGGTATTGAGGCAAGGCAGTGTGCGCTAGTTTTGTTACGTAGGATAAAATATTCATTTTTGCTTCTTACGAACCGTTTCTTGAGAGTTTGTTCTGAAATATGTTATTCATTATAGAGATGGGTGCGGTGTTACACCAAAAGCGACAAGCGTAGAAAAGAAGAGATGGAAAAATAGTTTTGTAATGTGAAGTGACGATTTCTCAACGGTCTAAGTTAATTAAGTTTCTGATTAACATCTTTGATTTGTGTGATGTTAATCTCCTGTCTCCTGTCAATAAAAGGTCAAAGGTATTTCACGGAAGAATTTAATGGTGACTATGGAATTGGATTTGAGTGTTATAGGGGTAGGCAATGTCGGATGTAGACCGTAATAAAAGGTGGGGAGTTAACCGGGAGGGATCTGAGGAGCATTTCTGTTTAAAATTATAGTTTTACAACACAAATTTTATAAACATTATCTTTAAATAAATTACATCAACTCATCATATACATAACTAACAATTACCAATCTTAAATATTGACCAAATTTATTGACTGTTTAAAATGGAAAATATATATTAAAATATAAATCCAAATTGAAAGTTCCCAATCAGAATTTGATAAAGACACAAATCAAACAATTAATGAAAATTTGTATTTAATGCAGACATAATGAACAAACTATAGAAATATATGAAAGTTATAAATGCAATTCCAATCAAGAGATTATTTAGGATATATTCCTTAAAACAAATATCTTGAAGAGGTCAATTTCTTAATACGAGCACCAATAAATGAAAGGTCTTCCAGTGAAATAACAGCGTACAACGTTCATAGAAACTACACAACGCAAGGAAAGAAAAACGGCATTTACGTAAATGAATAGAAATCCACATGGCGTCTATAGTTGACATGAAACATATAGAATAGACAAATTTCGAACGTCTCAAAGCGTCCCATCACTTGTGACGCAGGAAAAAGATTCCGGAAAGATAAACGTTGCCTACTGCCTCCTCACAACGCCTTGGAGGCTAGAAATTGTTGTTGGCAATGTTACTGCGTTGTTTGAAGTATTGCAGAGTTTAGGCTGCATGGAACACGCCTCGTCTTGCGACTCGCTTCATCCAGTGCGTGTATTCGCAGAATTTACAATACAATTATGTATTACATTTGCCTGTAACATATACNCGCTGCAGATTTATTTGGGTTCAGTGATATTTTCCATTTATTGGTCCAAAATTCTATTTCTTTTAAGTGCGACTTAAATTTGCCTTTACGATTCCAGGACTGAGCTTAAAGCGAAGAGAATAGTATTGTCAAAAAATATAGAGCAGTCTGATGTCTGACGTACACAAGTTAGAAAGTAAAGGTGACAATGGGGAACATTGAGGTACACCTGCTCATACATGTCAGGGGCTGTTAGGTTTGAGTTTACTCGAGTTTTAAATGTTAGAGATGAATATCATAATGATTGCATTGATATAAAATGAGATTCCAGTTTGTCAAAGTTGATACAATAAACCGTTGTGCCACACTCAAGCGAATGCCTGACTGATATCGAGAAACACCGCTATTGTAGATTTATTTTCCTGGAAAGATTCACGCATGTATTCGGTCAGACGGAGGACTTGGTGAGTCGTGGTATATTTTGCAGTACAGCGATATTGGAAATACAGGAATGTGAAAACCATGACAATGACAATCACATGTCCATTTGAACCAGAGGTCATATATGTCAGACATAATGACATCAACACACCAGAAATTGTTAGCCCTGCGACAAAATGAAAAGGAGCAGAGAAAACCACCGGCGTCTCGGGCTCCTGGGCAATCACTCAGTTACCATCTCAGCAATGATTCAGTTACCATACCATCTTCCAAGAACTCGAACGCAACTGCTGTGGAGCTTTGGCGCGTTGGTGAACGTCCCCACGAAATTCTACTCTAAATGCAGTCGTTCCGTTTGAAGACATCATGAATGGCCGGTTAACTAAACTATCATCAAGAAAATTTTGTTGAATAGCAGAAAATGTGAACATTAATTGTAATTTTTGATCTTCTGTTGAAGAAAGAAGCTTGCATCGGCATACAAATTATATTGTAAAACGTCTTTGAGTCATATTTGAAAAACACGCAACGAGTAATAACAATAATGTAAAGAAATTATTACTTTTTAAAACTCTATTTATATTATTGTAATATAAGTGTATTATATTACAATAATATAAATACTTGTGTATATCAATCACTTGTGTATATTTTATATTATAGTATTTTTTTACATTATAGTACTGTAAAAAGAAGTATCAGATAGGTGTATTTCATGTTTTATATCAGCGGTCATTATTTAACTATTCTTAAAGAAAATAACTGAGAGGTCCGCGGACTTAAAATCAATGAATTTAATGGCATGTGAGGTCTAAAATGTTGGAGACCGCAGTTCTTTAGTGGTGGGAAGAAACAGTTTAGTGTGGATTATTGGTCTAAAACATTTTGCAACGAACGATTTATGTATTAAAAATATATTGATTTCCCTTAAATATATCCATCAAAATTTTGTGATGATCGACCTCGCATCATTATTCGAGTTATTTTTTCTCCCGACCCTGAAGGGGGTGCTTAACTACCCCCGTCTGGATCAATCACTTGTTTCTACCTCAACATACTTGAAACCCTTTTTTGTATGTATGTACTCTTCACTTCTTATTTTGGCCGGTTTACGTCTAATTTATTCACACATGGGCGATTTCATTCAAACACCACGTACTTCTATTCATAAATCTGACTTGCATGGACAAAACATTTATTATTTGAGGAGTCAGAAGTGCGTGACATCTGCAACCAACATGTAGATTACGCGAAACATACAATTAACCACTATTGTTGTCGCATATGGTGAGCGCAGGTAGCATTTGTTGTGTTCGGATGACCACAATGAATGAATTTATTCTCGAGATGCTCGGACGAGTGAAGTGTTTTGTTAGAGTTTAGTTAAAACATAGGTATGGAGGGGATAAGGATCAGATATTGAAAAGGAAACCGAGAAAGTAGACGAAAATCGCCGTGAAATCCAAGCGTAAACGAAGGAGAGCGTGCGCGGTGTGTGGAGGTGTGGCAACACTGCATGCACCACCGACATCGCCCCCGCTGATCCCGACGAGCGCGCGCGAAGCCTCAGTGGGAAGTCGAACGTCGTTGAGGGAGGACGCGTCGCGCATCGGCCTTCGAGTCAGCGATCCTTTTCGTCAGTCTTCAAGCCGCGATTCTACTACGTTGCCAGTGTGAACCTAAGTCTTTTTTTTTTCGAGGTGAAACAGTGTGTGAAGTGTGTTCCAGTGATTACAGCTGTCAAATTGTGATTCTTTTGGAGTGAAACTGCAGTTGTACTTCAGTGTTGTCATAGCGCGTGGATCCTGGAATTGGCTCCTTTTTAAAGGTTAGATCACATGTGTGGGATGTCACTAAGTATCTATTTACTTTGTGTTATTTATCGCATGCGGTAATTGCAGTATTTACGATAATTAGTTGATCGATAGAGTTTGTGTTGAATCTTCAGATGCTCTGTGGTTCTTCACTCCCACGCGTCCTGTTTTTTTGTTTGGGAGATAACTAGAAGATCGACTATTTCTGGAAGACTAGAATATGATTTCTGATGACATTATTTCGGTAAACAATCCACTCGGGTGTTATTTATAGAAGTTCATAATACTTTTTAATATGTGAAGAATAAACTTCTTTTGTCAAGCGACGTTTGAAATTACTTTTTCAACATATCGATATTTTTAACATCTAATTAGAAAAGATGTAAGATGTAATATTATTAGTTTGTAGCTGATATCTCTGTATGAGATATAAATTAATACTGAAGATTTTTTTTTCTTGGAAAGCTTATCGAATTAGAGGTATTATAATTGTCGATGTACTCTATTATTAAGGGGGAAATTTATACAGGACGACCGTGTATCCTGCGTGTATGGTGCAAATTATTTAAACTAGTTTTAATTTTCATCTGTAATTATATTTCGTTAACCAGATTTTCCCTATGAAAATCCGTGAGCTCTGCACAGAACAAATTATTTCATAATTTTTACACTAATTTATGTTAATTTTAAAATATACTCGCGTATTTGTGTATAGTAGTTATCATGTATAAGCCTACATAACTTAGTCGTAATTTGGAACTTCGTTAATTTGCCCTTTCCGCGATTTTTCGTGGGCATATAGTGTAAAACAGTATTTCTATGTCAGTAGAAGTATTGTTTTGTGAAGTTAATTGATGAGTTTCTAGACATTCAAGTGTTTGTAAGTGTGTAATACGTTCACGATCATTAAACAGACATGTGATGTCCAGGTGCGTCAATTGACGTTGAAATACGAATAAAAATTTTGTCTCAGGATTACGACAACAAATATTACATCTTGCTCAAGTCATTCCACTGTTGTCGAAAATGCGGTATCCCTTTTTCGATTTCTATAATGACGGGATAATTATGTAGTCCAAAGTAGTTTCACTGATCACCAGGAAGAGGTTAGGTATTATCCGTCTTCCGGGAAGTATGGTGGTTCCAAAAGACGAATGTATAGCATTATTTTTTCGTAAGCCTGGAGAACTGGACGTCAGAGGTGCTGTTGAACTCAAGTTAAATATCTCGGAACGTATTATTTCAGTTACTTGTTAAAACTTCAGGGTTTTATTTAAAATATTGTACATTGGAAAGAAAGTTTTTGCGTTTCATAGTTTTTTTTGGCATGGTCAACGTGTATCGAAAAGAAAAAGATGATATTCATGTATGACTGGAAATTGTCAAATTCGTTTATTTTTCAAAATTCCTCGAGAACGAAATAATTTTGTTATTAAAATGCATCCTCCAACCAACAGATGGTGATTCAAGAGATTTTAGTATATCAACAGCTAACTTAACAGGACAATACTATTAATCACGTGTTCATTTTTATATTAAGTTAATGCAGTAACATGTATTTATGGAAAAGTGGTGAGTTGACACGAAATATCTAGTATGTTTTGAAAATTCCGTAAATTACTTACAATGTTCAGCCCAAAGTGGACAGATGTTGGTCAAAAGCAAGTTCAAGCATCTACACGTGAGAAAGTGAAAGAATGACGCTTTAAAAGTTCTTGAGATGTTTTCTTCCAAACCTGAATTAATTCGAGTTCTCTAATACATAAATTTGTTTTTTTCCTAATGTTTGTTTAATAAATTTTTGGAGGTATATATTTTGTTCGTTAACTTTTTTATTGACTGAAAATCGTCATATTTGGGCACGCCTGTTAAGTTGTGCTTTAAATGCTTATCTATTAATCTCATAAATGTTGTAATAAGAGGAATGAAGTATTTGTTGTGTAATAAATGTGATCGGCCTGCCTGCCTATTAAGATTTTCCAATTCCGTTCACTAGTTAAAACGTTTTGGTGACCCCTCATCCTCTAGTTCAATCGTAACTGTTTGGCAAGTGCATTTCTTAGTTCTTAGTTTGATTTATCCAATGAAGATGTACACGTGCGCAATTAATTGGTCGGAATAACATTTACTATGGTTACATGAGTAATAATGTTCAAGTTTCGTGTAGTTGGTACAATTCGATTGGTACGAACGTCGTACTCTCCGGTTAACAATTCTTAATTTTTAAAGGATTCAACAAAGAACATTTTGTTTAAGTTCTTTCCAACAATTTCAGTCGGTGCTAGTTCAGTGTGCTACGAATAAATTAACGTTGGATGGTTATATGCAATACATTTTTCCTCATTTTATTTTCACTACCTTAAACTACATAAAAAGCATTACAGAAAAGTACTCTGGTATAAAAATGGATTTGTAATAAATTTTGAAAACAACCCCGGTATGATGACATCCATTTATGTGTAGAGCTATTTCGAAAAGCGCGGGAATCGTACTGCATCAATGGTAGGTGGTAATGATATTGTTGATTATTTCCTTGGATGAGCCCTTGGCAAGGGTTTTGATTTGTTTGATAACTTTATACATTGGATTAGCTAACAGGATACATAAATACAAGTTACCAAATAAAACATTAAAATACACGGGAAAAAAATCGTTGTAGAATAAATATGACAATTGTGAACGACACACGAAGGGTTTCCACTTCCGGGAGGATCAAAGAAGCATCTATGTAACTTTCTGCGGATTCTGTTTCGTTGTGTTTATTTCCCAAATTCCGACCTGCCAAAATAAAAAGCCGTTGGTATAGAGAGTAATGTGTTGTAGAATTTTTGGCATATGTGAGTTTGGGACGAATCATGGGTGTGTAGAGTAGGATTGCAGTGTCAAGTTGGACAGGTGGGAATGGACGTAGAATTGGGTACAGTTGGTGCATGCGTTGGGCAGCTAGCACAAGACTATTTATGTTCCTCACAAATTAACATTTGGTAGCAATGGAAAGCTGGTCCCTGAAGCAACGTTCGTTGTCACAGAATTTTATCAAAACGATTCTTCCTACGAGCATGCTTTGCGCATCTATTTTCGGATTTATAGTTCTCGATCGGTTTTTAAAATTTATGCATCCAAATATTTTCATGCCAGAGTAATTTTCTGTACATGGTCAAAAATTTAATTTAAATATTTATTCGTGGAAAATATTGTATGATGTGAAATTGGTTTGTATTTTGTCATTCATTTTAAGTATTTTGAGTTTGACTCCCAAAATCCCACGAAAAAAAATTGATATTGTTGTAAATGTTCAAGCACTCTTGTTTTCACGTACCTGAATGGTATGCATCAGCGCAATAGACAGTACCTCTCTGATCACTTCAAACGAAGGGGTTCGTTATATTTAACATTCTCTGTAAAGTGTCAGTTTTAATTCACTTTAGGAATTTTGAAGTTTTACAGCATATTATAGAAAACGTTTAAACAGTATTTTAACGTTTTCGTGTGTCGCACCTGCATCCTTTTGTGACTTACCTTTCAGTCTGTGGCTGCGAAATGCCAGCAGAATAAGGGTTTAAGTCCTGCGAATATTATTTCATCAACAGCAAAGCACAAGTAGATCTCACGAATTATCTCTCAAAAATCACGTAGCCGGGGTGAATTATAATATTATTTGCATTCGATCTTTGGGAATTGCTGCTCAGAATTCATATTACCGGAGCAAAGAAAATCGCTTTAAGATGAGATCTCTAAATGGAACCAAGAATTTTGTTGTTTTTTTGAGATTGCATGTCTTGCGATGTGGGGAAGTGAAGGTCATTTTTGAAGAAGGAAAAGAAAAAGAAAATAAACAGAGGAAACCTCTGTAATCTTTCATACACTTGGCTGCTGTCCAATTCACTTGGGATTCTTCTGAATGCGTAAAGAGATTTGTGTATTTTCGAATGCACGGTGCAATTTTGAACTATACAGACTATCCCTTGATTAATGTCTGATACATGCGATTAAAATAAGCTTTGTCGAAATATAGTATTACTTTTACATTATATCGTGCTTCAAGTATGTAGTCACATCGAATTTTGAAACAACGGAAAAGATTCCATGAACCTGATGGGACGATTGGAGTTCGAAGATCACATTAAGGATTTTATGTAAAATATTATAAACAATTACAAATGTTTATAATTTATTTTTATTGAATGTATTGTAACTAGGTATATAAATAACTAGCTATCCTGTATAACGAGCACCCTAGGCTTTGTCTCGAATATTTTTGGAATTTGGTACAGTTAAATCTTCTTGAATCTTTAATAATCTCTTTTGAAACTGTTTTACGTACTTCACTCTCAATATGATAACGTTGCATTATACGTATCTTAGCCCAAATACATGATTCATTAACTTTTTTTCTTTTTATAATTCTTTAACTCATCCCTCACCCTTCTAACAGCGGCTAGCACTGTATGTTATGAAATAACAATGAAGTCATTCAATTTGATGTTTTAATGTTATTACATTTTATCTTTCTTACTTCACCCTAATATGACAAATCTTCAAGAATATTTAGAATTTCCACTCTCACCTTTCATAGCTGTAATTATGCGTAATATGCACATAATTTTTTCTAGGTTATTATGATAATTTTCCCAATTTTGCTTGAAATCTGTCCCGTGGTTTTAAACCTCACAATCTTGATTTTTAATTATGCCAACGGGTGCATCTAACAGTGGACTCTCACAATAACAAGAGTATCATTTAATATACGTATCACACTATTAATGTCATCTTTCCTTTTTAATGTCAACTTGACTTGAGCTACAGAAATAAGAAGTAATAAATATCAGTATTAATGAGTGATTTTTATATTATTATGGAATTTTACGTCCACAATAAAATTTTCATGGTTCGTGATGGTATTTCATCTGCGGTATCTGAACCTGTGAGTAAATTTTAAAACATTTATTGGATTTAATTTCTTCGGATGGCAAGACTTAAATTATTATGAACATTTTTGGTATAAAATAAGTTTAATAGAAAAGGAAGATTGCACCTAAAAGAAAAGGGTATTCTCTGATCAGTATTTGGATGTCTATAATATATAATATCTTGAGACGTGCTTTCGGGGATCTGGAATTAACGGACATGCCAGCGCGTACTCTTGTTACCAAACTTGATCGTGCTGGATGCTGGAGGAGAGCTGTTTAATTGCCTACACTGGGTTCTTGTCTATATATGGATTATTTAGGATACATATAGCCTTGTGCAGACAACTGCTGTTGATTTTGAGTTCCAGCATAACCATTAGTTGATGTAACACAGAATGTCATTGTAGTTCTATAGACTAGGATGATATATATTTTTTGTAGACCACGAATTCTTGGGCATTAAGCTGTATTGTCTTTCACCCTCGGGAAAAATGCTATTTTCTTGCAGTATCCACTTGAGCGACTTGATTGGTGAGATTGTATCATATATTCAAGCAAATTTTCAGTGTCCGGGGAAGTTCTTGTACTTGGAACACTCTTCTAGCACAACAGAGTGCATTGTCGTATATGTATACAATTGTTTTAATGAGATTTACTTCAAACTTCTCTCGAAATATTGTATGTTGGTTCAGTTATTCGGTGGAACTGCGAGCCTTCTTCATTTGAGAAACTGATTCAAAATTCAATAATGGACACGTTTTCTTCGATTCACCCTCGAGAAACTTGTGGTAAAAATAGCATTTTAGTTAGGGTCAGGCGGGGTAATTGTCAACAAGGAGTGAATGTGAACTACTGATCTGAGCACACTAAAAGATGGTCAATACTAGAAAGATGGTGACTGGGGATGAAAAATAACAATTCCGCGCTTTTGGACCAGGCCTTTGATACAATACAACCTTAAGAAAATAGAGCTATCCAGGAGATTGATATTCGAAGTTACAGCATTGCGTTTATTGCTTGACGGTAGGTAAATTATTGAAGAGTATTTAATTTTTGTTATTTATCATTGTCAGTAATATATTATTAAGTAAGAGAAAATCTTTGGTATGAGCTTCTAGGATTTTGTAGACCCCACGGTTACATGTTTGCCTTTACCGCATGATTTATAGGGGTAGGGGAATTATAAACTTAGTTATTATTTTAGTTACAGTTTTGGCGTACAATCAATCTGTGTTTCTAAACTAACTAGCATTTAATCTCATTTACTACGTTTTAATTATATTCCATTATTTTTTTCTTAGTTTTTTCGGTGGGTTTTCTTAAAAGTTGTTGTACTTGTCTACATACTTAAAGATGTCTGAAGTATTGATCTCTGAAGAAAGAAGAACGGATTGACAAAAAGGGCAAGAGCCGACACAAATCAAGTAATAAGAAAGAAGCAAGAAGACAAGGAAGCAAAAGAATGAAAATAAATAATAATTGAAACAATTAATGAGGGTAAAGACGTTGTTAGAAGGGTCAAAAGGCAATTTAATGTTCTTATAACTGCAATGACACATGATCATACTGTCACTCATTAAATACTTTACGTTAGGAGAGAGTTCGTTGTTTTTCGCATGCGAGGTTTTTCGTACGGAGTAATTATATACAGACGAATCAGTGTGGGAAATTTAATAATAGGAATATTCGTTACAAGAATTTATGAACTATAGGAGAGTTACCCGTTATATTAGTGTGCTTGAAAATATACTTTTTTCGAATTAAGACAGAAATTGAGGCGTGAAAAGAAACATTCAGATTTTGTTTACAATTACCGCGCCTAACCCTATCATAGCAAACGATATCATTTCCTTATTCAATAATAACAATCACACCACATTTTCATTTTAAGTCTTCGAAACGTTTTGAAAATCATGGGCACTGATTTATTTGTGTATCGATTGCTCCTAGTAGATCAAATAGGAAAATCGTCCCCATTATATTGCATCTAGATGATATGGAATGACATATTCCAGGAGGGTTTTTTAGTGGGTATGGTCGAGATATTCGGCGAGTCCCACACACGAGGAAGAGTCACTACGGGTCTTCTCTATGGTTCGAAACTGCATTTTTCCCTACTTGCATGGGCTCTAATGACCTCGATGTTGGCGAACCCTAAAGCCCCACAAAAAAAAAGAAAGACATATTCCATAATGTTAATATAGGATTAAACATTCTAATGGAAGACCACGGCGAAGTTCAATGCATCACATTTGCATCTTGCAGCAGGTACAACTCTAAGAGGAAAAATGATTAATTTTGTTCATCTTTCACGATATGTTGATACTATAGTTACGTGATTTGTTTGTAGATAGTGTTAGAAATACAGATTTGTAGTCTGGATCTGTCTCAGTTGTCTATATGTTTGTTTTTGTTACTTCACCTCACCGTTCGTTTTGCTGTATAAAATTGATATTCCGGGTAAGACTTTCCTTACCTATTTTAATTGTTTCCATATAGAAGGGAGAGAATGAACGAGGGTGATTGATAAGCTTATGATTCCATAGTAAACAAAAAAGTGCCGAAAACGTTTGTTCTGACAACAAGAAGAAAAAAATCTCTATCATAGTCATTTGTCAATCAAGAAAAATTACCGCCAGAGACATTCCGCACCCTTCCTTGGTGCCAATAGCGTAGGAGACCGCGAAGCAAGATCAAGGCTTTTGTCGAATGGACGCGAGCCCGTTGCTGGCAGCTGGCCAGATATTCTTTCCCCCTTCCATTCCACCTCGCAGTCCGGGGTGACCCACTTGTCACGCGTGGTTTCTCGATAGTCCACGATATTCGCAATAGAGAATTAAACTCAGAATGACATTTTGATAACATGTGTGTTTTTTCCAGATTCAACTGGAATTTATTTTAAAATTCTTCGATTATTTATGTTTTTGAATGGACTTCATTTAATTGTTATATTTTTCAAGAAATTAGGTATTAGTATTAGTCATTAATGAGTGTTAAAGTGATATTTACTAGAGAAAAATGTACTACGGATGTGTAACAAAATCCATACGCACCTTATACATTTAATGTAATTAATTATACATTTAACGTTGTAAGCGTGTCTTAAACGCATTAATTTCTATTGACGATTTTGTTTTCGATTGATTTTTATTACACATTCAGAAAGAACAACGCTCTACAATTTCCATTCCCGAAAGTTTCTATTTTTAACCCTGTTAAGAATGACCAGAAGCACCTCACAACATCGGCACCAAAATTGCGTTACATTCATTGATTTTTTTCTATAACGATTTTCACATAATATATTTGACGAAGTGTGATACCTTCTTGGTAATGATATCCTTGAATACAGGATTTCAGGAGCATAGAAATACGAAATAGTTGGCAAGCACTGTGCTGTGAAGTGCAGAAGGTAGTTGGCAAGACTTCACAACATTCTAAATTATAGCTATCCATACGGAAGGAAGCACCGAGAACACGAATATTGGTAATATTAAGGAAGAGATTGTACTGCAAAAGCCGGGGGGAAATATGAATTTGTTCTTAACCTCGTAAAAGTTATCTTGATTTATATATTCGTAAAATATGGTGGACACGTAATGATTATTTAATTATAAAGTTCCACTTGGAGTCCCATTTAAGTATAATTATTCATTCTCGATGGTGAAGGTGTTCAATTTTCCAGAGTAGTATTACAAATATGGTGCTATATTTAAACAAATGAAAGGTATATACTTTGTGATAGTCAATTCTTCCTCTTTTTCAAAATCTTTGTAAAAAAATTCCGTACAATTTTTGAAAGGTTCACGCTTCTGATATTTTCTGAATTAGTATTCTCCTGACTCTCTTGGTATATATCTTCCCTTTTTAAAAATCGAAACGTACCCTATACATCATTTGTAGATATTATGAGTTCATCGATAATCGAGAACCGATCGATGTGTCATCGTAACATTTTAAGACCCGATATTACTTAAGAGTTTGAATGTACTCTCATTTATGTGCTCATGACGTATATGCATTAATATTGATTTACCTTTTAATCCTTTATGATATCTTGAAAAGGCATTTCGTACTATCGTAAATATTTTAAATAAGTTGTCTCATAATTGTTAAAGAGAATAACGATCCATTGCAATTGCAAGGATCATTGCAAACGTGATAGCCTTTAACGCACACTATTTTTAACTGAAAATAATAATGCCCGTCATAAATCACTTAAATCATATTCAATTAATTCATATTTAAATAGTATGAAATAATTATTCTGAGAATAAAATCAATTCCTTTAATTTACATACCTATAACTACATAAGTAATGTATATGGTTAGAAGGAGTTATTTATTGTTAGAGCCCGAATTTGAATGTATCATGCATGTTCCTTTAATTGCATGAGATGTTTTGTGACAGACATCTCAGACTTTAATAACCAACTTGGTTGATATGTCCACACACTAACGTTCGCCTGATGATGGCAGCAATATATTGCTGAAACGTTGTGATACTAGAAATAAATAGTCTACAAAATAAAGGTCGATTTAATAATTCAATTTAAATTGATATTTATCTGAAGATTGATCAAAGGGAGAAAATATTGGGCTTGCAGCTTTTATATTTCTTGTAACTGCATAATTTACTCATGAAGGATTTATTAGTCATAGAAATGAGTAACAATGCTATTATTTTCTTGTATCAATCCTAGGTTTTCTTCCCAACGGATAACTTGTTTTTTACATCAAGGATTAAATGAGCGTTGAGAAGACATTTTCTCATTTTTTGTAGCTTAATCGTAACATCCTCCTTCCAGCCAATCCGACGGAGGACGTCCAAGTGGAGGTCAGCCAAATCGTAAGGTCTTGTCTCACTAGAATTCTACGCCCTCAGCTGTTCTTTTAGAGACTTTATTTGGAGCATTTGGATTCTAACTTCTCAGGAAAATACGAAAGACGAGAGTAGTATGAAGGCGAAGACCTATGAATTCAGAGATACAAGTTTCCAACTTTGGAATCTTCTTCGGGAGGAGTTTGAAAAAGGAATGATTAAGATGTCAATTTTATATATTAATTAGTAGGTTGAAGCAATTGATTGGTGAGTTGATGCATTGAGTTTATTACTTCAAGAATATTATTGATTATAAATGTTTTTGAGGCAAAAGAATAATAAATAGAGCCAGATCTTTTTCGCTCGAACAAAAACTTCAAATATACACGCAGACGTATACACATGCACGAAAAGTGTAATATTATTATGCTAAAACAAATAATCGTAAGGGGTGTTCCATGAAAACTCGACAATATTCACAGTTGTAGTAGTGTAGGGTATGTGCCTATTTCTATTTTCATTCTCAATACCTCTCGATTTCACTGTATCGAAAAATCGCTGTTCTCAATATTTTTTGGCAATGGAACTCGACTCGTTTCCATTCGACTGATGGATACATCTATCTATGACCTTGATAAACATCTCATCTGAAGGCCACTGTGTGAGTCAGGGAAACAAAAATATAGTCAAACTAAAAGTCGGTGACTGTGTGGATGAATATAACAGTTTCACGCTATTGAACCCAGCAGTTATGGAATACAACATTAAAAAATTCAGTTGCCCAGAACATTGAAATTCGAAGTTATTGCATTGCTTTTATTGAACTACAGCGATGAATTTATTGAAAAGTATGTTAGTTTTGTTATTTATTATTGTTAGTGTTGTATTAAGGTAACAAAAAAACATTAGTATTATCTTCTTGGAATTTTGTATGCCCCACAGTTCCATGTTTACATTTACCCAACATTTCTAGGACCGCGGTAATTGTAATTATGATTACTTACTATTAGTTACGCGGTTTTGTTGTATGATTGTTTGGATGAGTGTTTCTGAATTAACTTGCATTTTATCATATTGTGTACGTTTCTAATATTGTCTATTCATATTTTCTCGTGGTTTTCGGTAGTTATCCTACATGGGTAAAGATAATTGATCTTTTGAAATAAACGAAAGACAAGAGAGGACAAAAACTGACACAAAGTAAAAAACAAGTAAGGAAAACATTTCAAAAGGAAAAGTAAGTAAAAGGAAGGGAATAAAATGAAAGCACAAGAAAGTGAAAATGAAGAATTATTGTGAAATTTACAGCTGTTACGAGTATAATATTCCGATAAATATATTAATGTGGAAGACAATCTTCGTGAGGAAGTATGCTTAGTGCCAACTATAAGAGACAATTGTTCTCAGACACGGAGGGAAAGAAGTGTAAAACATTTCGTGTTTGTAGTTCTGGGAGATGAACTGGAAGACTGAAAAGATTTGACAACGCAAAATTTACATCAACTTTCGTGGAATATTTTGCTTTTAACTACCACGGAACTACATATACACTTCGTTCTACAGATCTTCATTTTTGTATACTGAAATATACAGGTTTTTATGTTTCAATATACTGAGAATATTGCAAAAATAATATTCTTCTTTCATTTTCATTTTCTTCTTTCCTATCACTCTTCCTTTTCCTTTGTTTGAAAATGTTAGTTTTCAGAATTTATTAATTTTTTGATATAATGTATTGGGCACTTTTCTTCTGTACTTCCTATCATCTTTGTGTTTAGATATTTGATGAATTCAGGAGAGTTTTCTAAGTGGGTTTGACCGAGGTATTCGGCGAGTCCCAGACGGGGAAGAGTCAAGTCGGCTCATCCCTATGGTGCGAATCTGCATTTTTTATGGGGCTTTAGGGCTCGTCGACATCGAGGTCATTAGAGCCCATTCTGCATTTTCCCCACCTACAAGGGCTCTAATTGTTCTTACGTTTCTGGTCGATATTTTTATACGCGAAGTTCAATTATATTACAAAAAGTCGTTTTACATGGTTGATGAAGAAAATAAAACCGTGTAAAAATAAAATTTCTAAGTTATAGGACGTTCTTAAGATCAAGAAAACTATCAATCAGTGTTTTACGGCATTTGTAACAAAATACTTATGTAAAATGAAGATACTGGGTTAATGTTGACATTGAATTAGTAAGAATGTAAACACAGTTATACAAAAATCAAAATACGATTTAAAATTCTTACAACAACAATGACATGCCCAAAGTGCCACTCGTTCCATATTTACGTTAGGACAGAAATCGTTGTTTACAATGTATACAATGTATCCAGTTTTATCAGGGATAATGGTAAAAACGTGGGGTAATTGTAAACAGACGAATAAGTGTGAGAAATTACATACTTGGTATCTTTGTTGCACGAGATTTATGATGTAGGAAAGTAACCAACTATATTAGGGCGCTTTATTTTTTACGAATTAAGACATTGAAATTGAGGTATGAAAGGAAAACAATCAAATCTTGTTTACAATTACCCCGCCTGACCCTACAGCTTCTACGTCAATTGCTGATGAAGGAACCATGAAGTTATAGATGTAAGTTAAAATCCACAGTTCCTCTTCAGTCAGTTCCTCCGGGGTATCAATATCTTCACTGGAATGTTTTATTACAAATTTAAAGTAGTATTTTTCAATCGAAATTTTTCTATGCTACCTGTCTACGTTTGTCATTCGTAATTTTAGCAAAACGATGATTTCTAGAGAAACTTTTGTGAAATTTTCTCTACCAGAGAAAGAGAGTGTTGCTTGGAATTTTTTGGGTATCTAATTGTCTCATTTCCCTGTAATTTAGGAAAGCAGTTGGGAATATATATTATTCTCTCTGATGTTCGGTTAGTCAGTCGTAAGTTATCCCAATGCTGGCTGCATCTACCGCAAAAACCACTGGCTTTGTTAGAATGTTCTGCCTAATGCGACTCAAACGAATAACGAACCCCATTGAGTCAGTAGTGGGTGAGTAGATATTTACAAGGTTGGGAGAACTTGAATTTTTTGAGTCTAGTGGGAACATTCACTAGTATCTCTTTGATACTTTGAATAAGACGGTGCTGGCTCTAACAGTTGCAGCGATGCGATGCAAACCGTGAACTCGTCACGTTATATGATTAAGCATTTTTTAATCCGGATCCTGTTTTAACAATATTTGAAGCAGTTTCATGGAGGAGTAACAAGACGTTGTCGTAGTGTACATCCTGCAACCGTAATAAAGTGAACAAGTCATTGAAAAAATTTGCAAACGTAGAATGATTGACCCGAGTACATGTATTTGCACATTCAAAGAGAAGGATTTATTTCTATCTGCCTTCAATACACCTACCACGGAACTATATGTACACTCTAATGTTGACGAGCCCTAAAGTCCCATTTAATGCAAAATAACACCTCCAAAACACTTGAAACCTTTTATTAGGTTTTTTCTCCAAGGAACCCCGACAGTGAACATGTATGTACATGTGAATGTGGGGGTCCACGAATGTTGGTCAGAAATCTTTCGCGAATTCGTGTCTAATTTCACTTACCTTACTTCTGATTAGTTGTTGGTGTGGAGAAGTTTTACGTACGCGTTATGTTGCATTAAACATATAATGCTCCCTAGATCAATAAACATCAGTCCAAAATTTAAAATTCTCTCTCCTGAATTCGATCTGTAAGTATATTGTGTTGAGAGAAAAATCTTATACCCGCAAAGTATTTGATATAATGAAAGCTGAATTTTCGAAAGTACAATCAATACTGTGAAGTAAAAAACTAGAAAAGAATATGCAATCTGTAACGACGTTTTTGATGATAAATTTATTATTATATTAAGGAAGGAGTTAAGTAAGTTACCTAGAGCGGCGTTACAACCTGTTATATTATAATGTTGTACTGCGTGGTAAAGGAGATCAAATATAGTACATAATGAAAGGAAAATGGTAAGTCTAGAAAGGTTCTGCTTGGGTGGAGTAATTGTTATAAAAGTTTCGACAAAAACACTACCAGTAATAATGTGTTATCTGGCGATAGATTTAGTCATTGATCAATATTATTTAAGATACAAGATGAGGCGGGAGGGCAACACAGTGGAGAAATGATGAAAAACAAAACATTACGAAAGTATTAATTGTATTGTGACGTCCGCGATCCCACCACTTTTCTACCATTTAGTACAGTTAGTTCGTCCGAGATAACTGACAATCAATCAAGAAAACTTCAATCCCACCCGACATCACTTGCAGTAATAGTAGCGACTAGTAATTTTACTGCTACACAACTAATTACTTTCGGAATTCTGCCACCACTGAGTTTGCCAACAGAAACTCACAAAGATAAAGACTAAATATTATGCACAAATATTTACAGAAACTAACTCTACACCCGCAACTTCTCTACACCCGCTTCTGACTTCAAAGAAGAGAATATTTCGGTTCGGCATCTGAAATTCTCGTGTGAGCGTGTGCCGAAGCACCTCTATTGAACACCAGTGATGCACACGACACCACATAGTTCCCATTGTTGTCCACGTCCCTTCATTGTCGCGCACGGCGATCTACACTGCAACGAAAGAACGAAGAGACGTATTTAAGTTCATTACTAATGTTGATTTTGTCAAGAAAAAATGACAGGTTTAAGCCAAACATGACCAAGACACGGAAATAATAACTATTTGTACAGAATTTGTCATAGAACAGGATCGTTATTGCATCTAGGGGAACGGATAGGAGGATGTCTATCACCTAACCTGTGCACGCAGGATATCAAAGGAGGGGGAGAGGGGAAGGTGGTTTAACAAAATAACTCCAGGGTTTATTGATTTGAACAACTTGCCATTTTTAATTGAAAGTGAACGTAAGTACTCTGAATGTATGGATTATATCACTGAAATTGTTGCAATACGGAACGCAGCTACAATGGAAGTGGCAAGAAAGTAAAAGAAAGAGCAGAAGAAGCAAGTACTAGGTGGAAAGATCAGAGAGAGGCTGAAGTGGGTGGTAAGGAAGAAGAAGAAAAGTAAAGAAGGTGGAACAATGAAGCGGAATATTATAAAGAAAAAACCTCGGTGCATAATAATAATAATAATAATGACATTGTTGCCCTGATAATAATGACATTGTTGTTAAGGTAATGAATAAACTGTTTCTCTCATTACCTTTAAACAATCGCTAGCAAAAATTGAAACTTACTACTGATAATATGAATTTACTTTTATTTAGAAAGACGTTTGTACTCAATAATATGGCAGATTCCCTCCCCTTCCATCATCTGCTAATTGTAGAAATGTTTCACTCGGCTTTATATTTAGTATTAACAATTTAAATAGAACAACAGAAAAATTATGAATATTATATGTTAATACACAATGAAACATTACGTAACTCACGTTCAGTTCTCTACGAATAGAGCATTATCACTTACCAGGAAACGTAAGACGCGTCATAGTTATCATTTGTTAGGACTCGACGAGTTAAGTAACATCCTTGAAACATTGTGACGTTTTAAAATGCTGTTATCTCGGAAAGAAAAATGTGAAAGATGAAACAGGAAATCGACAACACATCTCTTATTCCTGTGAAGTACGATACTTCCTTCGTGAGATTTGTCGTCCGTTTATGCAGAGTAGAAACGAAACTTTTTTTGGGATGTATACGAATGTATATGATGATGATGCGTCATACCTTCAAAACGAACCGAATTTAACTTCTCTAGTTCTGATGCTACTACAATTCTTACAGATTTTCGTTCGATTTCATATCATTACGGTTCTAGAATTTTTATTATTCTGTTTTAATAGAACCAACTTTTACATTTTGACTAATTAAAAGAAATACATTTAAGTAAGGCTCATTTGTATGTAGTAAATTAGTCTTTTTTCCCTCCACGTGGTCATACGCAGTTTGTACTGTTTTTTGACAATAAATTTATTTATATTTATTTATTTATTAAAAATACTGTGCACAAAGATTATGAACCATACAATTGTACTGACAATAATATTTTCATAAATATTCGGGTTTTTGTTGTTGGAAATAACATAGTCACATTTACAAACCAAAGCAGACGTTACGGTCGGAGCATTAACAGTTTTGTTGTTGTTGATATTTCCATGTAATTTATCAACCAACGTGAGATAGTTCAGAGGTTACATTAATTACCACACAAATTATTTTGAAGAGGGTGTGTAGAATGGGGGGAGGTATTTCTACGTTCCTCTCCCCTCTGCAGCATGTATATCTTAAAAATATGTGGCAGGTTCCATTTCAATTTGTAGGTGTAGTTATAATGAATTAAATAATTCTACTATAATCTTTGTCTGAATAAATTTTTGCATGTGAAAATTTGTAACTCTGCTATAAGATCTCATTTTAAATCTATAGATAATTTATTTTCACAAAATAACGGAATCATAAATGTCTGGTTGTACATATTGTCTCCAACACTGATACTTCATATTTTATATTCCATGCTCAGGGACGACGGTGTCGATTTCTCCGTATTTGATGACTCACTGAGGACCCAAAGATTACAAGTTAGGTTAAGTGCATCAAATTGCATATTTTTACAACGAATGGTAAGAAGTAAATTACATTTGAGTAACACCGCAAGCTGTTTATGTTTACTTAAATTTTTATGATATTCCTCCTAAAGAAATGAAATAACATGGAAGTTGTTCTTACTTTGCCAGTCACCTCGGTACACCACGCTTCTGCAATCTCTCATGCAAATCGCATCAGATAGCTCAGATCCTGCTACGTCACCCACCTTCACCTGAAACTGTAGTTGCTGTCAGACTTTGAAGATTACAAACCGTCTGCGGAGGTACTCAATTCATTTCAGGATGAATTAAACGACAACGCTTTTCAAAGGTGTGACGTTCATTTCGTAAGTTTCTTTAGGAAAAAATTTTCTACCGTAATGAAGTAAAAATAAGTAAAACAGATGAAGTAAAAAGAAAATTAATCCCTTATCGTAGAAACATTTATGAGGAAAATGATTTGAGTGAATGTCAGGACTACCATCTATCAAATATTTCGATTTAAGCTCCTTTTCAGGTATTCTAATAAATAATCAGTCTTGGTGTATTTCATTTTTATATTATCTATTTTGCTAATGCATTACAAAACCTTTGTCTATATACCTTTGTAACATTTGTCTGGATACGAACCAACTATATGATGACTCTATGGCACAACTTGTATGTATGTGTTGTACATCAGGTGAACCTTGATTTGCAGGTTAGGTGCTAAACTTTGCGATCACTGTAATCCAAGGTGTGAGGAAAAGGCCTTGTACCGGTTCTAATCAGGCCGCTGAAGTGGTTCGAACTGTGCATGGTTAAGCCGGTATCAGAGACGTGGGTAACCAGTCTGTCGTTGGTGATTACTCCAGTAATAAGATTGCATGGGATAGTAGTATATTTTAGCGATAGATTTCCATGTAAACCACGATCTCATTAAATGGTTTGACATGCTCATGAGCGGATAATCAGATGTTATGTCTTTGGTAATCATCTCTTCTATTTATAAAAACTGAAAATATAGGTTGTGTCAACAACTCCGGAAAATTAATTACAAGAATGTTCTGTTGGATGTAGTATCTAGTAACCGCGGTTCTCTAACATTTGTTGATGAATCAACATGGTCAGAGATGGAACCAAGTCAATAACGATTAATTCTTTTCTGCAATTTTTGTATATATTTTACAACCCAGTGAGACGTATAACTAAAGCTACCAAATATGCGACAAATCAGTGAAAATATTGAAGTTTGTATTGTTGCGATTAAATACCATTTGAAATGTGAAATAGTTCTTTTTAATGAAAATCATTTCTAACTAATGAGATTTATGGATATTAAACTATTACGGTATTTATATTATTTTTGTTACTTCGGAATTACAATTTTGGCATGCTCATTACATTGCACATGTTTCACTCTTGACTTCAAGATAAGTTTTCTTGAAAAGATTGTAGATATTGCAAACTTTATTCTTAATATATTATTGGCTGTTATTAATAATTGAATTAATTCGCAGTGTTGATATCAATCAGAAAATAGTTAATATATAGGAGACATCTAGATTGCATTTACGCTTTCAAACGAATTTTTGTTGTTGTTGACGAGAACACCCATATTAAATATTGAATAATATCACATAATTGATTAAATATTTTTAAGTATGTGTGAGCGATTGTGTAACATTGAGTAACAGATGTATAATTGTGAGCGATTAAAACTTGTTAAATTTTCTAGAGAATTATTTTTCCTATTATTCATTCATGAAAATTGATTATGAAATTGTTTTGTATTTCACAATCCAATGAATAAAAGTTTTATTAAGTTAACTGGACACCTAATATCTATACAGAGTGAAGACAGAGGTTTAATATGTCCAATTTTTGGGTATTTTAAGAACAATTTTTCTCTTGGATTCGTTTTAATAGTCAATTCAGAAAAGTACACTGTGCAATATTTTAGCATGTTAACATCTTTTACAATGGTATTGTAAAATGAGAATGAGAAAATAAGGCTCTTTTTTTCTTTTCTCTTTTTCAATTGAACGTACGTAATTTAGGAAACACATGATTCGTAAAAAATGTTAATGTTCACAACAAGATACGATACGATTCGTTTTATCATCTCCCGTTTCGTATTACATTTTCCAATAATAATAATAATAAAAACCTACACAGTTCACACAAAGAAGCGAGCGTTCTTTCACCAGAGGAAGGAAGAATCCAACTTTTACAAGTCTATATGTGCAGTTGACATGAAATATACTCCTTTAAATTTAGCAGACCACTCTCCACAACCAAATTAAATTAACGTTGAAATCAGTAATATAATTAGCCGATGGAAATCTATACCTCTTCATGGTAGACATCCTCATGATCTAGATGAGCTTCATGTCGACAAAGCTGCATCGAACGCCTGGCTTACAAAAGGGGATCTATACTCGGAAACGGAGGGATTTCTCATGGCAATTCAAGACCAAGTAATAAGCACAAAAAACTGTAGAAAATTTATATTGCAAGACATAAACATAGCAGATGAAGGAGATGCAAAATTAAACCATAAACTATACAGCACATCACAGGAGGACGCACTCTATTAGCACAGACAGTTTACACCCACAGATCAGGTTGCTAATATTATCCATCAAAACTCTGCGGGAAGTATGGACTAATAGAAGACATTGTCCCGTACTACAACTACTTCCCAAAATCAATTTTAGAGAACAGAATGTACAAAATTTATTTTGATACATCAATCCTCACCGACAAGACAATCTATCACAACAGACCAGATATTATTATAATAGACAAACTCGAGAAAATCACACACATCATAGATTTTGCAGTAACCAACACCCACAACCTACTTACAATGATAAAATTAAAAAATATGAATTGAAAACAGAAATTCTTCGCTTATGGAATATGGAGTGTATATATATAGTCCTGTCCACCATTGGAGTCAACCCTCACTGTCTGCATCTGAGCATCAATCGGCTTCGTCTCCCAAGAAACATATTTCTAACTTTACAAAAAGGAGCCATCGTTAATACCTGTAGAATAGTGATAAGATATTTAAATTGTGATATTGCTTGAGGTGAGGATACTTGGTATACCCCGAACTGACCTCAATCCAACTACACGTTGTGAAAATAGTTCATGAAAATAAATAATAATAATAATAGTTTCTCAGTTTTTTCTGGGCCCTTAACCATCGAATACTCTCGAAAATACTCAGTAAGCAAATATCATAAATCTATACTGATGCCGTATTTTCGATATTCACACTTACTTTACGACTTATCAAGCAATAGGATGAAGATAAGATATTTTGTTATCATGAAACACTTGACTAAAGATAAAACGTCTCATAATAATATCTAAGTGTCGGGAAATAAGGGCACATATTCCTTTGATTATGAACTGCGGCGCACGGTTTACTGGAGCATGTTTATGTCTTCCAGATTACAAATATAAATTAATCTAATGTATAGGGTATTCATTGAAACTAGTATTTTTTAATTTAATAATTTCAATCATTTGTGACTCATATTGCGACATTGAGTAGTTAATTTTCACAACGTTCGTGTTTGTATTGGTTTGCCAAAATTTTTTTTCTTATTTTCTTCGTATTGCAATTTTCTTCTCTGTTTATTTTTTCAATGTTTTGGTTTGCATGACACAGGAAAATAACGTCCGAATACTATATTTCCTTGAATTCAGTTTGCTACTTATTTGTAGTTTTCTAAACGACTTGCCCACATTTATTTGGTATACGGGAGACTACGAATGCATTTTCTTATGATAATTGAATATTAGTTTTGCCAGTTCCATAAGTATTCGAATTGTACTTTGTAATTGTTAGGTTTGGAAAAAGCACTTGTCTCGAATAAGGCTGGTTGAATACGGGTAGGACATGAGTGGTTTCAATATTTATTATGTCCCTTTGCGAGGAAATAGGAAACAATCTCAGTTTTCGTTTAAATATGAGAAATAACCTCCTCGGTATTCTTACCTGAAAAACATAAAATGGATTTATTTCATAATTTTTCTCTGGTTAGAGATGGTTTAGTTCGTGAAGAAACTTGCTTCGATTAACAAAAATAGCTGTATCCAATTCTTCATTTCGTGCTTGAAGTCCGATTTTTACAAATATTGTTGTAAAATTACGTTTCCCCTCAAAATATGTTATACGCTATACATGTAAAATACATTATGTGCTATTTCTGAATTTTGTGTCTTTGAATCCATCGTAAGTATTAAAAAGTAGATACAGATTCAATAAGTCATCTATATTTGTTGGGACGGTGGATGTTCGAGCATGTTACATTTGTGAATCGCCAAAGTGGATAAATGAGAGGGATAATCAATCAGTGACTTTTGCTGTGGAGGAAAATAATGACCTCTGACGTTGCTATGGTTTTCGTTCTGTGGAGAAGGCTCTATGATTAATTACCATGTGAAAATGACGCACAGAGAATCTACTGTCAAAGATAAGTAGTTCACGGGACAGTGTGTTGTGTAATTATTTTTATATTTTGCCCTGAAAGAAGTTGAGAGAATGAATAAATATGATCAATCAATAATTCCAACGTGTTGATGAATTCATTTTTTACGCATGGTCTTTCTCACATTCATATTACAAAAAAAAGGAAGTTTTGAAATCGTAAACTGAACTTTTTTCATAGTATTTTGAAGGTCACTGATACTAATAACATTTTTCAATACTTCTTCACAACTTTTACTTTCTATAACAAATGCTGGACTATTTTTCATATTGATTATATGAATTTTGTATTTTAATTATGAATCACGATTAAAAAAAATCGAATTAATCCTACCAAACTAAACAATATTTTATTAACTTAACAATATCGCATACACAATGTCTTAAATAGTGGTTAACATCTTAGCGAATATATTTCTATAATATCTTTAAAAGCAATGTATTTCACAGAAATTCCCAAATTCATAATTTTATCATAGAAGTTGGTATCCGAATAGGATTATATTGTAAATAATAAAATATAGAAAATAAAACACCGTTCTGTGGATCAAATAAATTTTGTAATCGTACAATATTTTTTATGTAACATTGATGGGAAAATTGGATGAACACCAATGATTACTGTAATACTGGACGGTGTTTCCTGGGAACAACTGATCTGCGATGAAAATTGAAGTATATGTTCGCATACTCAAAAAAGTTGCGAGGAATCAAAGAAATGATTCCCTCTTACACTCATAATATTAAAATCAGTCCCAGTGAAAATGGTATATGTGTAATTCGAATCATTAATCACCATGAGTAGGCCTACACAGATGGTCCATCTTGCTTATAATACTGTCATTGCAAGGCTCATTATTTAACTCATATACATGACAATATGAACAATTTTCAAATAGAGGGAGTACATACACCTAGGAATATTTTTATATTCAACACGTTAAGACTGTGAATTCACAGTCCACTGCCAACCACAAATTTTGAGTTCAAAGTAAAGTGTATCTATTGTAGTATAATTAATGGGATCCAATTACGATGGATTTCTATGACAAAATCAGGATTGCCGTATCAACTCAGGCGGAATAATTCATGATATCTTAGATAATTGAGAACATATTCAGATCCACATTTTGATGCATGTTGCTCGAAAGAAAATGGATGTTTAATATTGTTTAATCAAATGATTCGGATAAGTTAAAATGGGTCGAAATTGCTTCATATTTCCCGCGTGTTTTGTCGTAAAACTGTTTGTGCGTGAATGCTTATAGACACGATGAACTGTGACTCAAAGTTTCTTGTTGTTTCTGTGTCTCATGGAAATGATCGTGTTTAGTTTCTAATCTTGATCTGTCACGTAAAAGCGGTATCGCGTGTTCTCTTTGTTTTTGAGACGTCGATGGAGGATTAATTTTATTGGGTCTCTGCTCCTTGTAGAAGGAAGCTCGTACGCATTCAATTGTTAGTGCCCCTCTGTACATCGACAGAAGGGTCGAGGTCTCTTGGGATGGGCATCACGCGATGGTCTGGAAGTTCGTGAGGGTTGGCCACGCAATCTCACAAAAGGCTGAGCATTGGCTGCTGCCATCGAGAGCCGCCATATTGGCTCGTTACAAAGGACAGTGGCGCTTGCGTCTGCCCTTGTATCCTTGTGTCGCTCTCTCCATCCCTCCCACGGGATTCACATTCCACCCTTGGCTGATTTCCTTTTGCTTCGATTCCTCTTTCTTTCCATATTTCTATTTACGGTTCCATTCCTAATTCTTCTCGCCATGTGTAAGAGGTTATCTTTTTCATACTTATTTTCCCCTGGTTTTAAACAGTACTTCAAACCTATTCCTTTAATTTGTACATACATGTATGCGCTACATGTGTACTCTACATGTATGCGCTTTTCCTTTTATTCATTGCTTTTCGTTTTGTCTGTATGCCTGTTTTTATTGTGTGGGACTGTTGACATGCTAGTGTCTTGACCGTATTCCTTTACTTAAACCATTCATCAAGTCAGATATTGTTCATGAAACGTTTGTGATTTAATCAATATTCATCGTACGCAAAGTGAATAAAATTATATATGGATCGCCTAAAACTAGATCTTAAAAATGATATTTGTATATTAACTGGCATGTAAATTAGATTTGTTTTCATCTGTTTTCTGTTTTTAGTCACATTTTCCGAAACACATTTAACGACTTTTCTTCTTCACTCCCTACATTTCTCATTTGAGTGGAAAATCATAGTTGGAGCATACTTGTATTTTCTTTTCCGCTGGTTCATCTTATACTTGCTAACTTTGACTCGCACTGGACGAGGAGATATAAAATGTTCAATGCATCTGCATGACAAGGTGAACGAGATGCAAATTCAGAAGAACTTTCTCTTTTTTTCCTGGGAGGGGAAATATCAATAGTCTTAGTGGCCCCAAGACTTCGTTCGATACTCTGAACCGAACCCCAGAATCAGTGGTGATGTAGATATTCTAACAAATGAAAAGGCACGAGCAACAGAAAAAGAGAGACGTGAGGTGGACTGTGAATGTGGGTGTATGACCTCCTTCTTCATTCTTTTATTGCATTTTGCTTTGGAAGTCACATAAATTCAAAGTATAGGACTGTCAAACGTCTACTATTCAGTAAATTTTTATTGAAAGATGAAGTGTTCGGAATTTTTGTTTTGAGGGAAGGGGGTGACTAAAAGGTTTCGAACTGATATCTTTGAGCGATATACGTGGATCAAACCCAGGTAGTAACTATTGTAGTTAGAGGATCGTTAACGTACGGTGACTATCATCTAATTTTTTTGGAAAGTCTCGGAAGTATGTACAGAATTATCAACTTGTATGACCTTTTCCAGAGAAAATTATATTTATTAACAACATTATGAAAGACGTAAACAGCACACATATGTGTATAATTCCGGAAACTAGTCGTCATGTCGCGTATTGATAATTAGCGTTATGTATTACAGAGTTGTAATTTACTTACAGGTTTTTCCGGTAAAAGAATTTTTTACAGTGAACTGATTTAAGAATTCGGGACCGTGTATTATAGAGTAGATATGGAACTATATACACAGAACAGGAATATTTGGTAATAAACCCATGCTCGGAAATGCGCCGTTTGGAAGATAAATGACTTTGAAATAACGTCAAAGGATACGCTGCACGTGCATCAACCAACTCGTATCTGCGTGAACTACAACATGTGCTCGAAGGGGCGACCACGAATTTCGTTGCAAAAAGCGTACCTGCGACCAATGTTCACATACACGCGGTCCAAAAGTCCTGGAGTGTCCTGAATGACCTCCGCTGCAGCCATTAGACGGGCAAGGAGATCGTCCTGTGACTCCACAGGGGTCTCGTAAACAGTACTCTTCATGTAGCCCTACACGAAAAAGTCCAGAGGTATTAAATCGGGCGATCGTGGTGGCCAACTATTCTGTCCACCGCGACCTATCCACTTGTCCCCGAATGTTTGGTGAAGGTGCTGACGGACGTCGCGTGAAAAGTGGGCTGGCGCGCCATCATGCTGGAACCACATCGTCCGACGGAAATGCAATGGCACATCCTCCAAATGCTGAACCAGTACGTATTGCAGGAATGTCAAGTAGGTGTGACCCGTTAGACAGGGCGTTGGAATACACGGGCCAATCAGATGACCATGGATAACACCAGCTCACACATTAATACCGAAACGATGTTGAAATCGATGGGTATGTGTGGCATGAGGGTTTTCCTCATCTCAAATGTGGCTATTACGACGGTTGAGCAGACCTTCGTAACGTTTGTGAAATACGCTCATCTGTGAAACGAATGATCAGAGGAAAGTCTGGAACGTCGACACAACGGTGTAGGAACCACGCGTAGTAATCGGCACGTGGCGCAAAATTAGCTGGACCCAATGCCTGCACCCTCTGGACGTGGTACGGGTGAAGTTGCTGTTCATGGAGAACTCGCCAGACGCTGCTCTGGGATACATCCACGGCAGCAGCGATGTTGCGGGTACTCGTAGACGGGTTCTGGCCGACCAGTTGGAGGACTTCCTCTTCCACGTCAACAGTGCGGAGAGTCTGGTGACGACCACAATCGGTTCTATTAACCTTGAGGGTGCCGGCTTCTCGAAGCCGTACCAATCTTGCAAAAATGGCGTGTGACGGACGGACACGACCCGGAAATCGTTCGTAATACATGCGTTGTGCTAATCGACCATTTCGTCCACTTTCACCGTAGACGAGCAACGTGTCTGATGTACATGCGCAACAATTCATTGGATTGTTCTCTGATGACACGTGACATAACGTCACACTAGCGCATTTTCCGGGCATGGGTTTATTACCAAATATTGCTGTTCTGAGTCCCCTCTACAACACCTATAACTGTGTAAGAGGAATTCTGAATCATATATATATTACACAGTAATAGGTGTTGTATATACTTTTGTATCGAACTAATTCAACTTACAAGTAGTCGAGCGGAAGTCATATTTCTTACAGTTGGGAATACGATCTGAAATAATTTTCATTTTGATGCATCTGAGTTTGGACTAAGAATTATAAATATAAAAAGGTGCAGATATTGATTCATGTGAGAGACCATATGAAGTATGGCATTCATATTTTAAACTATTGTCCAAGACTTGAACTTGCAAACGAAAGCGGTTGAATGAGGAAAGCAATCTCTGAACTGCTTGGCTTTTCCATGATCTTATCTATCAGAACAAATGTTATCGAGTAGTACAGTGAAACTGCTCTTAGCGAGCACCTTGATGATTGATTCAAATAACAAGCAAAAAACAACAACAAACTCTTAGATAGTACTAGCGTAGGTAGAATTAAATCATTAAAATATCTGAAATCGGCATAAATAAATAGAGAAACATGTACGTATTGTGATTTCAACTTGAAAAACATACCTCACCACCCATTTAAAGAAATTGCAATTGTAATTGGTGTAATATATTGTGTCTAAGGAGGAAACACTTATTTTAAAAATCACCAATTTTTAAATCTCGAAAGTGATGTAAGTGTACTTTGATTTATAGTAAATTTTTGCATCCTTTTTACCTATAGGTCACCGAACATTTGAGAAAGCTATTTAACTTTTTTCTGAGGTGAGATGCACGTATGAGGAAACAGTTGCGCTCGGCCGCCATTTTTGTACATGCTCTTATGCATTTGAAACTAGACAAGTGAATACCTGAATATTGTTTGTACTGTATCAACTAATGGAAACAAATTAAATCATGTATTTTTTTTTCGTTATTATTCACATTGTTGCGTTTTAAAACAGAATAATTATAAAGAAAATAATTTTATATCTCCGTGATTTGACTAACTTCGAGTACTTGAGTATAAGAGTCAACATGTTTGAATTTTTCTGTCACGATACCTTGTGGATTGTGACGGCGAGGGATTCGGACAAGTATCTGTGCGACCTCTTGTAATCGGTTAGATTTTATTTGTTGATTATGCGGCTAGAGGTGGATACCAATGACAAATGAGGTAATTGAAGATCATGACCAGTAGGCGAAGAGCTTTTGATCTGCGTTCTGTATCGCAAGAAAAAGTTGTCGAAGAGACTTCCTTAGCGATGTGAAATAGAGATGCTGAACGCATGGGAAACTGTTGAATATTACGTTGAGAACCATCACAGGCAGTACCTATTCTTGCTACAAATTTATCTAACGATTATACCAAATTCTGCGGTTAAAACGATGAAAATAACTTTTAGTCAAATTGTAATCTGTAGACAAAAGAAAGTCTCCAGACAAATTTCTTGCAGGAAGTGATGTATTTTAAATTTATTTGTATTATTAATAATACAAAAGGACGTATAATTATAGATTTTAGTAATATTTTTCGTAATATTCTTAAAGTAATTATCGTATTTTTAATTTATTCCTGTGAATAAATAAACTATTTTCTGTACTGGTGTTCGGTATTCCCAATAAGATTCGGAAATCAATTATGATCGTTAGGCGAGGTTCCACAGTATTTCACTCTCAAATATAGAAACATTTACAAATATATACTCATTTGTAATTTTTTCTACTGGTTAATACATGCAACGGAATTGTTATCTGGAGTCAAACTGCACCAAAACCTGCTCCATTGGGCGCCCATAGGTTAATAAGTTTTCGTTACCAGGATGTACTCTGCATCTCGCCCCAGCTGGTTTACTCTTTGGATAGACCGATACTCATTTCATAGCTGGCTGAGTAGGTCTGAGAGACAGTCTGGACGTGGGATTAAGGCAAGTCCACAGCTAACCGCGGGAATCGAATCCCAGCTGTGTACCAAAAGTTGAGTGCTGAGCCATGCTTACTCCAGAATTATTGGATAATTCAAACAATCAACAGTCCCATACCGAGAAACTGACAGGTGTTCTAACATATGAAGAGAAAAGATGGTCTCCCCATCACTGTTGTTCGTTCTTAACATCGTTGCGTTCTGCAAAGACACGAACTAATATGTGTTTTTAGTTATGGACCACATCTGCTTCGTTTACCTTCACCAATGGAGAACAAAATGCTTGTGTATTGAATTGAAGCTGCACGTGTTGTTTCGAACCGCACTGCGTCGAGATCCCTCGAAGAAAACGCTATGTCAGAAGCCACGATACTAACAGTTGTTGACGATAGCAGCGGTTGCGTCAGAGCTGAGTGACCTCATCAAATAACGCTCCAGAAGCATTTAGAGTACCAGCCAGAAGCTGTAAGCGCACCCTGCCAACTCCAGAGATACGCCCCTATTTATTATGAGATCCTCTTCTGCCTCTTCGTCCCTGCTGGCATGACTTGAAAGCTCGACGCTTGACTGTCGAGGTGCATGCGATGTAAAGAACATTAAGATCATGAGAATGTTGTTACGACATCGATGCACGTCGACATCAATTTTTGTATTTTTTACTACTACTTTATCTTCATTAGTGTTTTAATGCAACCGCTTTGTCTCGTTATCTCCTTTGAGTAATTCAATTTCATCGCTAAAAACGAGATTTTAGCAGATGTGCATTAAAACTGAGATGGATCGAATTCAAAAACGCCCATGTGCCGTGACCTAGAACTATTCCGATTATTGATAAATAAATGTCGGCATTAGTGGCGTGAAGTAAATCATAACAGTAAGGGAGTGCATAGAACAACATAAAGTCCTCTGTATCTATTCAACAGTATATTTAAAGAATTCAACAAGAGAATACTTCTCCTGTAGAATTCATATGAACGCTTTAATTTTATTTTTCTGATGATCCACTAAGCGAATTCCTGATCTTTTTCCATTATTGCTGTATTAATGTAGTGGTTAATCAGTTTTTCAATTGATTTTTCCTAGATCGCATTTGAAGGAAAATTAAGTTTCATTCCTATGATAGAAGTGGATATATTTTCTATGGAACTGAAAAAAAATCGAATTGAAGAGGTTCAAATTAGCGTGGTTCGACTTATATGAAGTTAATTACCTGTTTCTAAACACAAACGACTGTATATTATGACAACATTTAGAATGGTTGTTGTTTAATAAGTTATCGCAGTTAGAATAAATCTCTAATATTTTACCAAGAGCAAGAACGAAAAGTTGTAAGGAGGTTGGATACGATAATTTACTAATATTCTACTACAGAAATAGTTTATAATCCTTGAATGTAAAGTTAAATATGTAAAACCAGATAATGTCATACATACCCCAGGCAAAGCTAAGTTGAGGTAACCGAACGGGCTGCCTCGATTGTCTCAATTTAGTTTTACCTGGGATGCGATGAATGATGGTAACTCGTCGAAAGGAAGGAGTAGACTGATTCAAACAATTTTGATTAATGATAAAATTATTTGAATCAGTCTACTTCTTGGTTTGGAGAGTCGTTTACGATTATATTCGATAGTTACTATGGTGAACTTAATGAACAAGACATGATCCGGATCGACACATGGGTTTCGAGTTTGGAGGTTAAAGAGCTATTCAAAACACAATGACGGGATTATATGGGAACTAATTAGTATTTATTTGAAAATTTAATAATATTCTGAATATAAAATTAAAAAAACAAAAACCTATCACTCCTATTGTGAACAGAATAAACCACAGCGTTGGCGTTATAGTTTGGCAGCAACTCCGCTCCTACCATTTCGATTGCAGAAATTGCGTGGATCGGATCCCCGCTCAACCGGCCCAGATGAGTTTTACAGCTTGAGCTTCCTTCACCCTCTCCATATTAATTTCGGTTGGTTCTTTTAATTTTCCGGCAATCCAACATCTCTCTTTCACAAGTCTCTCACCCAAATCATAAACATGTGATTAAGCCTTATAGCCTGAATCTCTCCGTAGCATACAAAATTAATGAAACAAAGAAGGGGTTTCATTTTAACTGTTTGTTTACATTGCGTGCCTTTGCAAATTAATTCATTTTGAGAAGTTCAATTGGTAGATCTTATGTGATATCTGATGAATCACATTTGAATAATTTATCTTAAATACATATTTAGGACATTTCAATGATTTGCACCGTCTTGTTCCATTCATTACATCGCAGTTAAGTGATACAAATCTTAACATTTCATTATTTCTGTCATCATATTTGTAATTACATCACATTCGAACTACACATTATCGTATTCTCTAAACATCAAACATTTTGTATTGTTCATTATGTGTTTGTATTTAAGATTCATGTCAGTTGCTTTGTTTTAGTATTTAAGAAAATGTAGTATCATCAAGACATGTTATCTTATGTCATTGCTTTGTGTGTTTATATTCAATTTCTAATTTCATGCCAAGTTTTATTTACTGGTATCAATGAAATATTCAACGTGGTGTAACACCGCACTCACAAGATGTATAAATTCATCTTCTGAATCTTGTATCATTACTTCCTATTAAATTTCAATTCAATATTAAGAATATACATGTTTTTTTATGAAATATTATTTCACATCTCTGATCAATCATGTCGCGTGGTTGCATACAGTCTATCGCAAGATCATTGCTTCCAGACAACCTCGAATGAAGTTAAGATTAGATACATGTCAATCAGCTCCGCGTGATCATTAATAAGCATTTATTTCTGTGAATTTTCTGCACTATTTAAGTTTAGGGTATTCATATATGTGTAAAAAAATGTTTCAATTTTTGCGGAATTGCGTCGCAGAAAAGTTCAATAGGCGTTGCCAAAACTTGGAAAATTAACCGCACAGTTAAAGGAAAACAATCTTGATTATTGACAGTTTTTCAATATTCTAGCAGCCTTGAAAAACCGGCCACAGACCTATTGTATTGATTAACAAGTTACCAGATGTTAAATTCAAAATGGAGGGTATAAATATATGTAAGGACTGTAATGACCTTGCTGTTGACAAACCATTATAATTCATACTAGAAAGGCATAAGAACTAAAAACACCATATTGCAATAAAACTACATGAAAAGAGAAAAATACTTCCTGAAAGTGAAGTAACGATATAATATAATTATCAAATTTATAACATATTTTAAATATCAAGTACTTAGATCATATTTATCCTCACAACCCTACATAGTACACTCCAGAAATACGTATCTGAAAATACGAATACAGTATTATCTTCATCCTTAAACTCTTTGCAATTGCTTTATAGGCTGATCGTAATAAATTTTCGCTGTATCTCCATAACGGTGCGACGTACAGAAATGCATTTTAGCAATGCAGTTCCAAATGCTTATATTCATATTTTCAAGATTTAAAATTTTAAGAAACCGAAAGTGGAGCGTGGTATGTAAATGAAGTCGGTATGAGCTGTCCAGAAATAAGTTTCTATTTCCAATATATTCAAAGTCAAATATCAAGTTACGTTTGGATGCATCAATTTGTTCGTGAGTTGTCGGGCGAACAAAATTCTTGACATACATACAAACACACGTACGACATTGGACATAATCGCCAAGATCTGAAAATAAGTTCTCCTGGAGCCAATTCGTCAAGATCCGAAGAGATCTCAAAAAATTTTTTTTCCACCGATTACAATATTTTTCTTGCACTCTGTGTAATGGGAAGGTAAAAAGAGCAACATTTCAATATGTAACTCGGCAGAATTATTCAGTGCGACTGCTGTTGGGTGGATCGGCTGCTGCTACTTCGAGCTGTGCAGTTCAAACCAAAGAAGAAACCCGTTATTGTGGCAAGTAGCGAGGAATGGCGACGTCGCGATCTCTGCACGTCGCGACGCCACGCGAGTGGAAGGAAATGGGAGACAACTTGCGCAAGCTACGACCCTCATTTAAAACACAGGAGGAGAAGCTGTTTGTATTCTAAAGGGCGTCTGCTTCGCTTGCGACCCCTCCACTTCTTACTCTTTGTTGTGCTGCCCCTCCTTTACGCTGAAGCAGTGTGGAGGGATTCTTGCATTCTCCTCTCCTTTATTTTGTGTTTTTCAATTTACTCTCTTTTTGCAATTTTTTGTTGCAGCTCCTTTACTTTTCCTGTTACCTATTCGGCAGAGTTTGCATTCTGTAGCAAACTGTCTCTTCTCGAAATAGAATTTTTACTGTTTGCGGTATTTTTCTAATTGTTAGCGTGATAGTGAATCAGATAAAATCTTTCAATTTTTTCTTTATGTTTTTTTTTCACTTCAATCTGCATGTATTTTGGTATTAGTTTTGTTTCGTTCTTTGCATTTCTGATTAGTTCTTCAATCGGCGAAAGTGTGACTCGTTCTTTGTGTTCCTTAATCAAAAGTGTAGAAAGTTGCTGTTCTCATATATTACGAACATAATTAATATTATAAAATAATTTTCATTTCACAAAAGATTAGAAATACGTATGCATATAAATATGGTACACGATGGGGATAATTAATTGAAAATTGTATACCCAAAATCGATTTGCTGGCAATGAAACTTCAGAATCATCTTTGGTCAGACATGTGATAGACCTCTATCACTGGCCAGTTCATGACGTCATCATATACTACCGAGTCGGGTCTCTGAATATTCCTTTTTTAAAATCAAATCTTAAGAAGTTCGAATTCGAGTCCGTCCCGGGCCTCCGTCTGTGAAGGGTCTCCAAATGGGTCTGTAAAAATCGTGTAAATACGTAAATTTGAACACATTCTCTCCTTTTTGTAATAGTAAAATACAAAATAGTTGAGATTATTATCAAAAATAAATCTCATATTTCTATTTCAAATTTTTAAACACATTTGAGTGATCGATATCCACTTCTACCCAAGCAAACACATTTGCGATGGGACCTCCTAAAAGACATCCATCCCGGGGGGTCTCATTAAAAGTACGTACGCTACTGGGAATGACTACAATAAATTAAATGTGAATGTTTACAATTCTGTATTTCAAGTATGTCAGTTACTGACTCACAGAATTTTTGCAAGAACACGTGAATACTTCTGACGAGTATACATAGACTGAAATGGACCAGCATGAGCGCGTAAGACGCATGATTGCATAAAAGACAACGCAGTAGTGAATCCGTCAGGAAACTAGCGGTGATTTGTAGTGAATCCATGTCTGGAAACTAGCGGATATGTAACATATGTCCCCAAACAATGTTAGGCGAAAACAAAATAGCAACGTAATAAATGAATTCTTTAGAGATATTATTTGTTTCGTTCTATGGATATAATATTATTGTGGCTCTTTTTTTTTCTAAGTCTATTTTTATTGTAGTATTTGTAAATGGGAAATGTAGCGTGCTATTGAAGCTTATCTACATGGAGCGATAGGAGTTAGGAGTTGGGTTGTAAGCTATTGTTAGTTGGTGGGCCGTTTAACTGGGTTTACCTACAACTTGGCCCACGTGGAGGGGTTAGTAGAAGTAGTTACTTATAGCTATTGATACCAGGAGGAGGTGGATAGAGGAAGAAGGGTTCGCTTTTCGGTATATGAACGGGGAAATGTGAAAAAGTAAATTTTTTCCTGGTCCCATCGGGAATTGAACCTGAGATGAATTGTGATGAGCTAGAACGCTACCATATGAGCCACTGAGGGGTTTTACTGTGTACAGCATTTTAGTTATTACCAGTGTTTTGACGTTTCTGTATATTTTTTTCTAACTTGGTAATTAATTTTCTAATTGTCTCCACTTTTTCGTGTAGCTTGAAAAATGCTAAAAGGTAAAGGACACTCACCTTGAAGTACATTGGGGAGTATTTGTCTTGAAAATTCCGCCTAAGAACCAATCTTCTGAACTTAAAAAGGGTTTCAAAAACGAAAAACTTTGTTGTGAACCGGTGGCGCAGGTGGTAGTGTTCTCACCAAGTCATCCCAGGTTCGATTCTCGATGGGGCCAGAAAATTTGTAGCTTTTCACATTAATGTCCCAGTTCCTATAGCTGTGACTACTGATGTGCCCAACCTTCCTTCCTCTATCGAGCTCCTCCTAGTATCAATAACTAACCACTTCTACTAACCCTTCCACATGGGTCAAGTTGTTGGTAAACCCAGCTAAGCAGTCCACCTACTAACAATGACCTACCACCCAACTCCTAATTCCTATCGCTCCATGTAGATAAGCTTCAATAAGCATTTACAAATACAACAATACAAAGTTACGCTCACGCAACATCACTGAAATGTATGTTATGCAACACTATTGAAGTCAACCTAGCAAATCTCTGAAATCGTACTACTCAGCAAAACTACTAAATGACTTGAATATTTGTAAATTATTTCAGTTCGTAGATTCATATTCGCATTGCTAAACGTCATTGTCTGTCATATAGCAAACTATATTCAAAAAATAATAATGAAGTAGATAATACAAAAATTCATTTGTTCAAGAAATATCAAAGTACGTTAAAATTTTGATTTTCAATTTCAATTGATTTGTAATGTCTGAAAATTACATTTAAAGGTTCACGCAATTTTTTCCTCGGCCAGCAGTATCATCTCAACAATATATTAATCTCTTGAATCACATAACACTAAATTTGATTAACTCGTGAAACAGAGAAACTAATCGGAAGAAAAACATTGCGACACGAGGAAAGAGAAACAACAAAAACTGTTTAATGTGACGCAAAGGACTTGGCTTCTTTCCGGCGGGGGACACCCTCCCCACCCCATGTGCCTGGTCACCCGTTTCTCCCTTCTTAGATATTGTGTTTTCCTCTTTGCACCGATTGAATTTTCCGTCGCGATGACAAAAGGTAATTGAGCCGAAAATAGACGCCATTCGCGTCGTTTACGCATGCGAGCTAATAACTTATGACGAAGCAGTCATCTTCAGAAGCGGAGCTGAGGACTTGAGAAGACGTAAACAAAGCCTATTGTTAATTGTGTTTTCCTCATAAAGAACATCGATCTCACGAGGAAGGAACATACTCGCGATTATGAATTTTTTTGAACACAAAATTAAAACCAATGATTAATTAGAATCATGTTATGAACAATTTGGAAAGAAAATATGATCCCAGAATATATCTGAAAATTGGAACTTTTTTGTAATTCTCCTCCACGTTAACAAAAATAGAATCCTGTGCATGTAATGTTCATCAATCAATAGTTCTGGAACCTTTTCTCCTGAGAGCAAAGACTTCAGCAAGTAATTAATAAAATTGACTCTCATTAGCCCTCGCAAAGAATAATACGGCATTCAAGAATACGAGTATAGTCATGTAAGAAAAAAACCCAAAGAATTCACAAAAAATGAGTTTTTACACGAAATACAATATTTAATAAAAGATAACAAACATAGGAAAAAACTTTCCAACAGGAAAAATTATAAAAAAAGTATTCGCCAATTTGTTAACCATCAAATTATGTTGATGGTAATTTTGTTTTTGGGTCTCAACAACTCGTTCCGCATAGAGCAATAGGTTGCGATATTTTTGAGTTCATTTGAGACTTATAAACTTACCTATTTAAACAGTCCAATTTTTAAAATAAATATATAAAATAGGCTATCGATTGCATTTGGTCTGCCACCTAATGAAATTACTTAAAACATTTTCTGATTTGCTCTAATTCCCCCCTCCCCCTCTGTCAAACTGAACCCTACATCACAGGAGGCGCAGACCACTTTTTTGGACAATTATTATGAATCAACTTGCTACTGCACTTTGTTTGACATTCTTATGGATACTTGTAAATAGTGTAAGTTTAAGTCTCAATTTGTAACATTGAGAGAGATATGACTATCAGTCACTTTTATCATACATATAATAAATGTGCCTAAAACATATAAAAATAAGAACGCTCAATAATAATAAAATAAAAGAACAATATTATTTCATCAAATTGCTGAAAGATTGGCGTTTTTAAAACAATTCAGTGGTGGTTTAAGAATGATTATTTGTAAAGAAATTTCAAACAACATGGGAGAAACTGTGGGGAACGGTTTGTAAACTTTCATTTTGAAGCAATATAACTTTATATCTAGAGTGAAACGGGTCCTTCCTCTCTAATCTTGAAGTAATAGTTCCATTCGTATCATCTCCCCACCGAGTCCATTGATATTATACGAAATACGCTTGTTGGCCCGTTCGTCTCAACTCATTCGCCCTCTTGTAACCCTCGCTGCCACCTTTTTCTCCAGTGTCTGCCCGCATGCGTCAGTCAGGAACTTCCGCTGGTTGTCTTCCACTCATGCATACGATCTTTTCCCCGATAAAATGAGCGGGAAGACAGAAACAAAGTTGGATATTTACTGTAATGTGTTGTTTTGAATCATTTAAGTTTTCTGTTCATTACTGGTGTCTTGTCGTCAATTTTCAAGACTTCAAATCTGTGGAAAATGTCCTCCATTCTATGTTCATATTTTGTCATTCACTTCTTCCTCCGACGATTATCTTCTACTTATCCTTCGAGGGATTGTTTACAGTTATGTTAACTGTCAGGAAACACTATTCATCTGCAATAATGATACTTCAATTATCATCAATTAATTGTCATTAATATTTTTTCTTAATTTCAGGTGAGATTTGCTGTGTTCTGCCGGAGCTACATTGATGTCACAGAAATGCGGCAGTTGGTTCGTATTATTAAAATATCTGGCTGTTTTTTTTTTCTTATGGTAGTATGAGCAAACTGGCGACTATTTTTGAATGCTCTGAATTATTTTAAAGATATGATAAACTATTATCTGTCAAGTCGTATAATAAAATGTTAACTTTGCGTGGTTGTTATTTTCATAACCCAATCTTGAAGTTACACGGGTTCATACGGATAAATAGTAGTTTTATTTTCATCTGTCATCATTATAATTTAAAAATCCTATGAATATAACCTCTGAAGGGTTTTTAAATAAATTCACATGAAATTTCAAATGGAATCGCTATAAAGAAATATAGAAAAGAACAGGACAAAATGGGCCTTGCCTTTCCGGACAATTCAGAAAGATGCTCAACGAAAACTGTCGATAAACTAGAGAACCATTCTTCAAATACATTGTTTCAATTAAAACGTTGTAATTATTGATTCGTAGTTTTTAATACACCATATTTCGTGAATTACTATTATAATGCCTACTTCAATACATACAGAATACCCCCTAGGGGACTTACATCTAGTTAGTACGTGTTTGGCAAACACGGGACCACGAGCTGAGTCTGGTATTACTTCCACTTGCTTGTGCTAGGCTCCTTCCTTACTCTTTCCTGACCTTCCTTGGTCACCTCTTGTTCTTTTCGATCCCGACGCCATTAGGGCTAGGGTATTTCATTTTCCTCATTTTTTGTAATGTTTTGATTTTTGGTTTTGAGATCTGTTATGATATATTGTAATTCAGGAGGGTTTTTAGTGGGTATGATTGAATCATTCGGCGAGTCCCACACGCGGCGAGAATCATGTTGGCTCTCCATAGTGCGTAACTGCATTTTCCCTACCTGTACAGAATTTTAGGGCTCTAATGACCTCGGATGTCGACGAGCTGCAAAGCCCCACAAAATAACAGAATAGATAAGACTGAAAGTTTCTTGAATTGTTATGTGCTCGATAGCGCCAGGCATTTCTTATTAACTTAATTTTGTAATAACGTCTGTAGAAATTTACATTAATTTAAATAATTTATACGATCTTATTTTCACAGACTAGATTTTTTGTCTGTGAAAAGTAAGGTCGTATAAGATATTTAAATTAATCATTTTACCTTAAGTATACTGTGTATAAAACTTCATACTTGCTCCCATTGGTTTGACTCTGTTGAACAAGTACCAAAGAATTCACTAACAAGTGAGTCACGCAGAAATCTAAGCAGACGCAATCATCCTTTTTAAATTTACATTTACATTTACAATAATTTATGGAACCTTATGTACATAACACAAAATAGCATAAGAAGCGGTTAAAGTATGACATATCAACTGTTGGAATACCTCGGAGAGACACGTTGCGCTAATATTCTCTTTACAGAGTAAATATTGATTGGGTGTGATAGGTATTCGTTTTCATGGGGGATCCTTATTCACTTTTATGACCTTCACCTTCTGATAACAGGCTTCTCCTTAAATAAGGGTTTGGCTCATTAGCTCTCCCTTCGCATTATGCCTCCACGTTCTCTCATTGGGTGCTTTGCTGTCTGATTTTATGGCGTTATAGGAATGGAAGATTGATGAGTGTGAAATACTTGGAGAATCTATTATTTAAAAAATGACAAAATCATTACAGCCATACTTTGGGCTCAGAGTAAAAGATTACAGTGTAAAAAGTTGTTTTACATTGATCTTGGTTTTAACATTATTGGTATACCAGGTACAGCAAGGACAAAAAGATATTTAGATCATGAACTAAATAGTTGTCTGATAAATTTAACTGTAAACCATTTAAACAGTTTTCTCCCGTGACACAAAAGAAGTGTTATTTGAAACTAGCTGAGTATCCGCGGCTTTGCTCACGTGAATTTTGTAATATGTCTGCAATTTTATCTTTTCTCGCTTCAATTTCCAATAGGAATGTGACTCATTAATGTTGGTGATTTGACAGTATTGGTGTGTGTCCTCAACCCCAAACCGAAAACTATGGATCCGATGCTATTTTATTTTTTTACATTTCAAAATTAGTTTTCAATTTTTACCAACTTTTTTACCCACTCAGACACGGACGATGTCGGGATATCTTTATCAACTCAGCGACGCCAAAAACTGTGGACTCGTTACTGGTTTCTGTCATGTTCGGTAACATGGCACCCCTTTCCCTCGGGGTGCTGGTGTTTATACGGGTTGTTTGTGAACTTTGGCGTCTATGGAAATGTCTATACTAATTCAACGACCCCAAAAACTATACAATCAACACAAACATCCATCATTCTTGTATATTTTATATATCACCCCCTTCTCATCCCCTTCCCAAAAATAGTATATTCCTGCACAGGGGGAGATCTTGGACTCAAGTGGCAATAAGAGAGTGGCTCTTCTGGTATGCGTCTTAACAACGACGTATTCAGTATCGATTGTTTTTTAATATTACATGTCCCCCGTTCTCACCCCTTCCCCGGGGATTGCCTCCAACGTGGGCTGATTGTGAACTCACAATGCATCAGGGAGGTCCTTATCTATCTCAACAGCCCCGATAAGTATGGTTTCCAATTGAATATCGGATTTTTCCCATTATTTTTACATGCCATACTCTTCCCATCCCCGCTGGTACCAGGGATGTCTTACCCCCACAGGGCTTGTTGTCAGATTGCGGTATCTATGTNTATATATATATATATATATATATATATATATATATATATATATATATATATATATATAAAATTTCTTAGAATTAACGTATTTGACCATGTGTACAATAGAACTATGCGTCCTGAATATAAAGTCAGCAATGGTTTTAATGATACTCTTCCTGAACACATGTTTTATTTTTTAACCAAGCTGTGTTGTCATCGAGATCCATATCTCCACATGTATGCTTCAATTTAGCCGTTCACCCTTGTGGGGGATATATTTCTTACGTTAGGGTACGGCCATAAATGACCTCATTCTGCTCTTCTCACATGAAACCGTCTCACCCTCATCATAAAACATTATCGCGTGAGATCAAAGTATATGTACATGGTGTAATTAAGTAACTTATCTGTACCCAGTTTTTATATTTCTGTAGATACTACTTATCTTTTTTATGAATGAAGAATCATCGGTGCCCATGCATACTCCTACAATGTAATATTGAAGATGTTTTAAACTTTATCATTATCAACATTCTTGAACACACTTTTATTCTTTCAGTTTATTTCATGAAATACACAAGGTTCAAGATATTTTCAATTATCTTATTAGGAAATAAATGCATTCTAATACGAGTAATTTAAATCGTGCTATGAAAAGTCATTTTTAATACATACTTTTTCATGCAAGAGATGAAATAATACATACTTTATGCAGATGTCTTCTGTCCCTCAATTTGGCCTTCATGTCATAGTGTTTGTCTTCTTCACTAATAAACGACTCAGTGGCGAGTCGTACTACTGTATCTCTCCACGGTATAATGAAGTTCTTTGATTTGCATTCTCTTCAACCAGTCTCTTCGAAGAGTGGTTTATAAAGTTTCTTAGAATCCATCCAATCACACTTCAGTGAGGAAAGGAAAAAAGAGAATCGCGAGCTGTTTGCAAATAACCTCAAAGTAAGTCCATTACTTCCAGAGCAAGTGTTTCGTTTCCTTTCAATCTCCGGGAGGAAACAAGGCGAATCGCTCAGTATGAAGAACGAGGCATTTGGAAATGTTGATGACCCGTTCTCGTATAACTCGTAAAATTTTGTCGAAATTCCTTTGTTGAAAACATTCAGGTGATTTGTTCTCATATAAATATATTTTTTTCCGATGAAGGAAACGCACGATTTCTTTGAAAATCTTTTAATTGCCATATTTTCTTGAGAAGCTTCTTAATATCAAATACAATTTCACTACATTTTTAAGAATATAAAAGATTAGGCGGAAGTAGCGTTGACCCACGTAAGCAATGAGAGTTTACTTGCGAGTAAATTTTACATTTAAGTTTCAAGTAACTAATTAATTTATGACAGCACAGCGGAACAAGTTGTACATAAGTTCTAACACTATCGAACATGAAAGTCTTTTAACATTTAAGTAAAGGTTAAAGAAGCTATATTGAATTATTGACTAAAACTTAGGTAACGAAAAAAAGGATGAGAAATAATTGGATCCGTTGACAAATTTCGATGGAAGCTTTAGATACTTTATCAATTCTGTATTTGTTCACACAATTACTCGTTTCATCCTAGATACCTTAATTTTCAAATCAATTTTCGAGTTCTTCGTGTGGCATACCTAAAATGACAGAAGAAACATCAAATAAAGACTAGTTGTAAATGCTTCCTACATTGCTAAATCTTACAAAATATTCATATGTTTGAAAAGAGAAATGGTTTAGGATATAACAATTGAAGGCCATATTTTCACACCCTTTCTACCCTTAGCAGGCCCCAAATGCCACCGAAGTAAAGATCTTTATCCACGAGTAAAATACCTTGCCTATGTAATAGCTTCAATATCAGTGCTGTTTATTTTCGTGGCTATGCATCACACGGAGCGCCACGCTAAAGCCATTGCAGTGCACGGCATCGCATAATTCATTTGTTTTGTGACCCATAGGAGAGAAGGGATGCAGCACGTGCCGAAATTCAGCGATTTCGTTTCGAATGAACAATGCGATTAACACTATTTTCACGAGTACAAGCTACTCTTCACCAGGTTCACATGTTATTTGTCGAACATTCTGGTGGTCCTAGAAGCATCCCATATAACATCCGAGTTTAAATAAAATTCAAAACATCTATTGTTGCCCTATTTTTTAAAGCTATTATTAAAAGAAACAGTTTAATTGAAATATGACGATGTAGCCATAACCGCCCTTATTGGTCACGGGAGGAAGCCCTGCGCTGTTGCCGCGTTCAGTCATGCAATGCTGGTCGCAAAGCTACCACGCCACAATGAATGTTTCATATTATAGTTGTATTAAAACAAGAAAGAGACTGGAATAGACAGGATGGGGTTACCGCTAGTAGCAGTGCGGCGTTGTCAGTGAGACTTTCTGTGAAATTATCCCGTCCACATCCAGCACAATGGCCGCTGGCACTGGACGTGAAGTCAGCGAAGTAATCTACATTCCAATTCTCGTGTTTGGCTGCGTAAAGGGACTCCACGACTGATATTTTGTTAGGGAATACTTTTCTCACGAATCTAAGGTGATCCTGCTTCTGACGCACAACAGTATTGTATTACATTGGCCAAGCGTAGACAAATCTGTCAACCCTTTCAACCCAAGGGACGCCATCATCTTCTGATTGGATGCGAGCAGTGACAGTCCCACTGCACCGCATCGTTCTTGTAAGGCGCAAATCACTTCCTGAGTTTTATTTCACCATTGTACCATACAGATCCTGAAAGCAGCACTAGCGTTCCTTGCAGAGTGAGAACTGACTCAGATATTCTCGTCACTATTTAAATTGAAATAAAATAAAAGCATTATTGTACTAGTAATGCTGTAACGTTAAAACTATTCTGATCACTACGAGGGGAAGAACAAAATTACATAACATTTGAATCCTGAGAATGAAATTAAAAGAAGTTATAATGTTCAATTCCCTTCTCCAATTAATTTCTCTGGTTAGTTCAGTTAAGTAGTGACCACATTTTTCTAATTATGCTTCATCTGGGGACGTGTGTTCGGAGGAAGTCAGATGATCTATCAGATTCGAAAATGCCCCATATCATCTATCATTGTTACGTTTTCAGGTTCGACAAATAAATAATTAAAACCGAGGAGTCCACATTTATTAATGCATGTGAGTTGAAGAAAACAGAGAAACAAAATACGGTAAAACTTTTCCAAACTATATTTTTTAATTCTATTTTCAGGGAACAAGTTCTTGATGGGCTATAATTTATTAATTTGTTCTTACTCTTGCTTGTCCTGCTCCTTTAGATAATAGCGTTTTGTTTGTTTAATTGGAGGTAATATTTTGTCCTACTCACTTTATACCCTGGGAGTTAGCGTGACTGAGTAGCTGGCTTGTTGGCTGGGGTTTGATCATCTACCCTGGGGTCTGGCCACATCTCGTGTCTATTGCCGAAGCCAAGAAATTACGGAGCTCTACCCTCCGCGAACCCCTTGGGCATCGTCGGGGCCTGTTGTAGGATAGTTTGACTTTTTGACACATTACCCTGAAATAACTCTTATACTCGCAAAAATGATGAACAATGACAAAGTGGAGTATTCAAACCGTAAAATACTAATTTGGAGGAAATTACAGATCAAACATATTTCGCAAATAGCCTCGATTTACCAGGAATTAAGAACGAAATCATTTGCTTACGAAATAACACCCAGCAGTAAAATTGCCAAGGAGCCAATTGTGCATCTGTTAGTAATACTGCAGAAGCAGAATCTCCGAATTCAAACGTTGAAATATGAGGGTTGAATAAATTAAGAGCTCGTAAGGCCACACACAATTATTAAAAAGGGACGACCACTGTTAATATATTTCAACTTTTGGTAAAGTAGAACACACTCATTTACAACATTATCGAATAGGCATACCTGACTATGATAAGCTGCGTACCGATTTTAATGTTTACTAAAAAAGTGAACTTGCAAAATAGATATTTTAAAATGCACATTTAACAAACAAAGAGAATAATTTCAATTGTTGTAGATCTTTCATTATGTTGGTAATTTTGCTGGAATACCATAGGAAATATTCTTTCGGGATACCCTTCTGTGGATTCCATGGAGAAATTCATCATATTACTTTTCTCGAATCTTAACACAGGCAGCCACCCGGTGTGGAGCAGGGAGTGTGTCGCCTTTCTCGAAGAAAAGAAAGTCTAGGAGATCAAGACTACGGAGAAGATCCCGTACGGTGAAGCGCGGAAGAAATACAGGGATATATACCCTGTATTTTCTACCAGTTACTCCACCGCAGTCAAGACGCAAAAAATTATGAAGACTGCATCTGTACAAGCCGATTTCACTGAGGTGTCCACGACAACGTCGTGCACATGTCAGTGCAAATGCGGAAAGAAAGATGTTTCAACCGTTCCACCTAAACCAAAGTCTACTCCAACACTACGTCCATCTTCTACTAAGACACCATCAAGTAGTGTAAAACCTAAAAATGTACCAACGAAGACACAGACTAAGATAAAACAGACTTCTAGGGATAAACCCCTGAACATCTCACAATTTTTAAAAACATCAACATCAAAGAAGTCTCAGAGACGAAAGAAAAACGCCTCTAAACTTCCTTCCTCCAAGTCAGAATGTGTATTGTCCGACGGTGACGCGGAACTGCACATTCACGAACCTGACCCCGGAGGTTCGAAACACTAATGGCTTCCATACTTCAGTGGAACCTTCATGGCTATAGAACTCAACATGATGAGTTTCAACTCCTAGCGCGTCGTAATCCGATTTGTATTTGTCTGCAAGAGACACACCTCTTACCAGAACACTCACCCTCTCTGCGAGGATACAGCAGCTTCACATACGATGACTCCACGGGAGATCGATCAAGAGGAGGAGTTGCCGTGTTTGTTAGAAACACAATTCTCTGCTCACCTGTTTTCCTACAAACCCACATCCAGGCTATATCAGTCAAAATTCACAGTGTACCATCTATGACCGTGTGTTCTATGTATCTTCCTCCGATACGAGATTTTTCGGAGACTTCCCTCAGAGATTTAATTCATCAGCTCCCTCGACCATTCCTCCTCCTCAGAGATTTCAACGCCCACAGTGTACTGCGGGACTCGTCGAGCGACTATCCCAGGGGCCGACTGCTGAATTGTCTCTTTGAGCGGGAAGATTTATGTCTATTGAACACTGGGTAGATGACCCACTTCGCATTTGGCACGGGGTCATGGACTGTTATAGACCTGTTATTTTGCTCTCCTGAAGTTGCTGATATCTTTCAATGGAGGGTAGAAGATGATCTGCATGGTAGCAACCATCATCCTATCCAGTTGTCGTTGCAGGAACGTGCGACTTTTCCCGAATGCAAGCCACGGAAATGGATTCTCAGTAAGGCTAATTGGACACAGTACCGTTCCCTGTCTGTCTTCAGAGAAACGGGTAGTGTCCAAGAGAGGGTCAACCATCTGAACCCAGGTAATTCATCACGCCGCTGAAGAATCCATTCCGAAAACATCTATTTTTCCGCGAAGACCTCATGTCCCCTGGTGGAACGACGCATGTCGATCCGCTTTTCGGGCAAGGCGAAGAGCATTGCGGAAATTTAAGGCTAGTCCGTCTCCGGAAAACCTCGCCGCATTTCGGATTGCTAGAGCAAAAGCGCGCAGAACTATCAAAGAATCCAGATCCACCTCCTGGAAAGAGTTTCTAAGCACCATTAAGAGAACAACATCATCCACTAAAGTATGGGAGTCAATCCGAAAGATATCTGGAAGTTATTCTCGAGTCCCAATATCTGGACTAAATTATCAGGGTCGGGTTGTCACCAACAACAGAGAAATGGCAATAGTGATGGCTGAATGCGTTGCTGACCTAACATCTACAGCAAACTGCGATCCTGATTTCGTGAGAAAAAGGGAAACAGCTTATCTTTTGACTTTCGTTCCACCAACTGGATACCCTACAACTCCTCCTTCTCTATGTGGGAACTTGAGTCAGCTCTAGCGACAGCCCACAACACTGCTCCTGGCCCTGATTCGATTCATTATGAAATGCTCAGACAACTCAGTCTCGAGTCGAAAGAATACCTTCTGGATATCTTTAATCTTTCTTGGTCCGAGGGAGTATTCCGTAATTTGTGGAAGGAAGCAACGCTTATCCCTTTACTAAAACCAGGTAACGGGACAAAACGATTAGTAGTTATCGAAGCATTGCCTCGACGAGTTGCGTCGGTAAAACTCTGGAGAGAATTATCAACCGACGTCTTATCTGGTATCTTGAACGGCATGACTGTCTGAGTCGATCTCAGTGTGGTTTCAGGAAGTTTCATTCCACCCTGGACAACTTACTTCTCCTGGAAACAGCAATTCAAGATGCTTTCGTCCGAAGACAACATCTCATCGGAATATTTTTTGATATCGAGAAGGCTTACGATACTACTTGGCGTCATGGCATTTTACAACAACTCTATGCCTGGAGTTTTAGAGGACGTCTTCCTCTGATGCTCATGTCCTTTTTGGATGAACCTTCCTTCCGTTATAGAATTGGAAGAGACACCTCGGATCTCCTTCTCCAAGAGAACGGTGTTCCTCAGTCTTGAGTGTGACCTTATTTGCAGTGGCCATAAACAGCATAACGTCTGCTGTGAAGAATCCTGTTTTACACTGTCTTTTTGTCGATGACTTTGCTATCTTTTGTTCATCACAGAGTGTCACAGGTGCGAAGCGACAAATCCAACTCGTCCTGAATAGATTATACAACTGGTCGAAAACAACAGGTTTTCGTTTCTCTGCTGAGAAAACACGATGTGTTCTTTTCAGTAGGAGACCAAGACTTCTGGCAGAACCTCACCTCGCACTGGCGAACAACGTTCTAAAATTCTACCCTTTTGTAAAATTCTCAGGTCTAATCTTTGTTCAGAGACTGAATTGGATTGAACATCTGATAGACCTAAGATCAAGACCATTAAAGTCTCTGAATTTATCGAAGTGCCTGAGTGGCAGGGAATGGGGCGCTGATCGCTACTCCCTGCACAAGTTTTATCGAGCATTCATAAGATCTCGGCTCGATTATGGCTGCGTCGTATATAGCTCTGCTCGTGCATGCTATTTTAAGAAGTTGGACAGTGTCCACCATGCAAGAATTCGACTAGTAACGGGAGCCTACCGCTCTAGTCCCATTTGTGCCGAGTTTGTATGCCGAGAGTGGCGAACCATCTTTTTATCTCCGGCGGCAACTCCTCATGCTACGACACTTTTGCCGCGTGCAAACTTTACCCGACAAAAGCGGTTTTTCATCCTTCCTCTTCTTCCATTCGTTTCTACAATAACAGACTGAGAACAACCAAACCTTTTGGATATCGCTCCAATCAAATTTTGGAAACCTTAAATATACGCACACCTAATGTTTTACACCAAGGTTTTAGTAAGCCTCCTCCTTTGGCTTTACAGAAGCCGAGGATATATTAGATCTTCTGCATCATGACAAGAAGACTCCAACTCCGATGTTGAGGGTATACTTTCACCTAATCCTCGACAAACACCTGGTCCGTATCCCTGTGTTTACCGACGGGTCGAAGCAAGCTGATGGTGTCGGTTGCTCCGTGGTTTTTCCCCGTGAGACCTGTGGCTACCGTAGGCGACTTGTGCAGTGTTTACACTGTTGAGTGCTACGCCATATTAAGAGTATTGCAATCAACAAAGTGCTCCCGCGGATCACATTTCCTGATTTGTTATGATTGTCTAAGTGCCCTTCAAGCAATGCAGAACATGTATCCAGCTGATAAGCTGATCCAGAACATCCAGGATGTACTTTTCTCACTGCAAAGTGATGGAAAGAACATAATGTTTTGCTGGGTTCCCGGACACGTGGGTATCAGAGGAAATGAGGAAGCAGACGATTCCGCAAAGACGGCATGCCTCAGGAATCGCGTGGATTTCTCCACGATTCCAAAACGAGATCTCCTAAATTCCGTCAAGATAAGGATTCTGAGTGAATGGAACAATGAGTGGTTAGCTGTTGAAAGGAATAAACTCCGACTTATCTATTGTTCTGTTAAGTCATGGCGAAGTTCCNAGTTCCTGTAGGCCAGCCCGGCGCGACGAGGTCCTGCTGACCCGCCTGCGCATAGGACATTGTCCTCTCACTCATAGGTATCTCTTACTACTTGATGATGAACCCGTTTGTGAGGAGTGTAGCTGTTCTCTGACAGTGCGTCACCTACTAACTGTTTGCAGGAGATACTCGAGTATACGGAGACGAATTGATCTGGCTGCAGATTTTCCAACAATTCTCGGAAATGAAACGGTTTATGTTAATAAACTATTGATTTTTGTGAGTAGATCGTGGCTCCTCCCACAAGTTCTCGGGAGGGTTTAAAATTTGCATTTCTATTTTATCTTTACTGTCTTTCTTTTTATCGTTCGTTTGTATAATTAGAAAATAAAATATTTAGAAATTGTTTTCTGGTTTGTGATATAATGTATTGGTATTCTGGTTTCGTTTCTTTTCTTTCATCTTCGTATTTAGATATTTGTTGATTTCAGGAGGGTTTTTTAGTGGGTATGTTCAAGATATTCGGCGAGTCCCACTCGCGGGGAAGAGTCACTACGGCTCTTCTCTTTGGTGAGAAACTTAATTTTTACCTTCGTGCATGGGCTCTAATGACCTCGATGTTGACGAGCGATAAAGCCCCCCCTCAAAAAAAAAAATTAACGTGATTTAAGGAAAGTTCTTGGTGAATGAATGAGTTGTAACAATACCAAAACGTTTTGGTGCGTATATTAATTTCTTGAACAGATTGTGTAGAATTATTCTTTCAACTTCGAGGACACGTTGCCGTTTCTTCTGATAAATCATTCATTGTATATTGCTTAGTGTACCACATACCAAAATCTAGATTAATGATACTAGAGTCCACAAATCTTACTAACACGTTGTCTGTATTTTATTATTTCAATTGTGAACACCTTATGAATTTTTTAAATACATCACTAAAAGGTTCCAAAATCCCTACCATAAGAAAAGAGAATATTGCCTCTTTTTGGAAATGTGCTTTTCAGTTTTGAACTTTTCTGATGTACTAAAAGCAAGACAAGCTCAAAGCATAGTATCATTTTTATTCTATTTGGCGCATGTTGTTCGTATAAGCAAAAACGTCATGTGCTTGATTTAGATGTTCTGCGTCGTAAATTTATTATTTAAAGGTAATAATTTAAAAAACAAACTTCATGGGCGGCCCTCATGATACATTTTAATCTCACGTTTATTGCATTTACCCGTTGTTGCCTCTTATAGAACTCTTCCTGCACTGGAAATGCTTGATTATGAGCCGTGCGTACATTGGTCTGGGGTAGGTAAAGGAAAATCTCTTCTAGTTCCGCCCATTCTCTCGATCTAAACCCATTCTTCCGATCAGAGGTACTACTACCTCACTATTGTCTGTCATTTTAAGGCATCCCATAAATCGTTGGGAAACGTTCATCTATCTTCTAGAATCCTGTGTTCAGTGAAGTAGACGTAAGGACATAATGATATGTGGAGATTAGGACACTTTGTTCGAAATGCTGATCTTATTTTGTATTAGGGACAGTCTATTACACAACGGTGTAACGCAAAATTACCACTTTTAGCACCTTTCCATTACATTGAAAAACGAAAAGATTTCTCCAAACTTTTTGATGTGACATCCCAACCTATGGATGTGACATCTTAATCATTAAATGTGATATGCAAACGTTTCCTTTCTCTGAATTTTTATATTATATCTAATACTAAGTTACTCTTATTTTCATTGTGCTTTCTCAGTGATCGCACTTGCTATAATACCTCTTACCTCACAAAAAAGAAAACAATTACGTAACACAGCCCTACCACCTGCCCTCTCCGTTTACAAAAGTTTTTGATGCTTTTCGGAAAAGATGAGGACAAATTTTGATGCACTGTCCTTATTGTTCGCTCCTCTTTACTCTGTGATCTCTTTGAGCTGCAAGGTTGCAGTGACAGACGAGGGATTAAAAGTCCCCAGTAAAACATTAGCATAACTTAACCCATTAGCTAACACCCCTGCACCCCACCGTAACGCAGTGTAACGACAACAGAAATTCCCTTCATCCGTAGGGTACTTTACGTAATTTGTGGCCGACCGGAAACCAGAAGTTACCTTAGTGGGAAAGTTCATTCTTATCCCAGTACACTGAGCTAATCATAGCTGGCATAGATGTAGCCAAACATAATAAATGCGAATGAAATCTTATTCGTCGAATATAGACTACATTAAATCTTCCTAAAATTTGGTTGACGATTTGCGTTAATTTGTTGTTGGGACGGAGAAAATCCTCATCTGGTGTCTCCCGCTCCTGAAGTTCCAGCTTACGAATGAAGTGAAACGTGATGCTGACGTACAGCTGAAGAGGGTGTGCGCGGAAGGCAAGGGCAGAAACTGAATATTGCGAAGGAGAGCTGCAGAGCACGAAGGCGCGAAAGGTAAAATGAAAAGCCATCAGCTCAGCTTGATGGGCTTTTGTTCCGAACCACCTCCTCCGACACACCACACCGCGCCGCTGCAGTCGCTGCCTTGCTATTCGCCGACCTCTTTTGTTCTCCGGATTTATACTCCTGTGCCGCAGAGGTTCAGACGAACGAGTCACCCTCTCCCTCGGAATACAGATGCCAACTACACCCAATTTCTTCTTGTCCCAAAACAAACTAGGATTCATGTCACAGGAAGGAAATTCGCCGATGTGGTGTCTTCACGTTCTTGGAATTTTCGGTTTAAATTTTTGTTCGAAATTAATTATGGCTTTACATGAATTAATTAAACCTTTAAATACGCTATTTTGTTCGACCAATACCAAAGACAAAAAGCTTAGCTTTGATTCATCGAAATTCGTCAAAGATTATTTTTGGTGAATGAATAAAAGGCAGTGTGAAATATCGGCTGCCTCACCTTTTTCTTCAGTTCGATTTAGTGATGTGGACACAATATTTTACTTTCTCCGCATGTTCTGAATTGGAAGAAAATGTATCCATATATTTGTAATCTACATTATTTAATTTTCAAACATCCTCAAACTGAAAATTAAAATTTCTTCTTATGGGGTGCATGTTTCACGCCCTTCTTAGTTACATCTTATTCTTAGAAACATGTTTTTCACTTCAGCAAAGATTTAAACTAATATTGGTTCTGTCAAAGATCTACAGGATCAGTCCACAGCAGGTCAAAAAATTGGAGTGATATCAAGACGAAACGTGGAGGAGCTTCTGTACTACTGGAAGTTTTAATGAGGAAATTGGACTGAGAACATCACAACTACAAAGACGAGGAAAAAATCGACGACTGATACCTTCTCTGGAAGAGACATCACGCGAGCAAGTAAGCGATGTTGAGTTAGTTGGAAGTAAAGACAGCTATGGATGCCGGAAATTCGAAGGAGATGGATTCTGGAAGATAAGAACACCTCGAAGAGTGGAAAGCGCTGAACTGAGAAGTTTGAGGAAGCAACGATCGAAGTCTCTTTAACGAAGGCGTTTGGTGGTAGGAGAATTTTCTGAGTGGGAGACATATTGGTGACCATTGAAGTATTGCTGCCGAAGTGGAGAATTAGATGGTAAAACGACGAGAAAAACACCGAAAGTGTGGAGTTAGTGGAGTAGCTGCTGATGTTCAATCAAAGCACATTGATGATGACGGATGAAGAAGTTCAGAGAGAAGTTGCAGGTGAAAGCAGAGGAAGTGATTGCGTTAAGCGACAGAGTGAGCGGGCGGAGGTGATACAGACGGTCGTGACGTTGCTTTCAAAAGTTCTTGGCAGGTTTCGAGACGAAAGCTCTTGAGAACTCCTCCTGAGATATATTTTTCGTCTATGTTGGAGACGAAATAATTCCTGGAAATGTTTCCTGACGATATTGGCCTTCCTGCTGCAACGACCAACTTAACGAATTCTTCTATGACCAAACGTCTGAGAACATTTTGGAGGAACGTGATTGTGTGGTATTTATTCCACTATCACAATTTTCTCAAATTTATTCGCCATCTATGTGCTAATTTCCTTCATTATCTAACCATAAGAAATAAGATTGCATAAAATTTCTTCGACGTTGTTGTGACAGTGCGGAGATAAATAAAATACCATGTTTTGATGTCATCTCCAATTACTCCTTATAATTATTAAGTTAATATTGAAAAAATATGTATAATATGTTGACTTATTCATTTCATGGACATTACAATACGTGCGAGAGACTGCTTACAAACTTCTAACATGTCATAATTCACAGATATTTGAAATTTGTTACTCCATCTTATTTGAAGTCACAATGAAGAAAGAAAAATAATACCCGAATTAAATAAAAACAATGAACCTGAAAATACCTCACCCAACGAAAATTCGTTTTATTTTGGTATCAATGAAACAAAAATCATATACGTCTGAGTTCATTAGTGTAGAAGGGTTCCAGTTCCTCAAAGCTTCTCTTTCGTTTCTTGTATGACATAGCTCACCCGATGCCGAAAATTACATGTCATATTTGGAAATACTTCAGGAAAATCATCCCAAAATTCCTCACCTCCTAAATTTGTGTAATTTTTAAAACACTCTTGGACTATGGGGATTGATTGATAAATTTAGAACAATTAATCGATGAATACTAAGGTCGCACAATATAAGAAACCGATTTCTGATAAAGTTTGACCTAGTAACCCATCTTCATTCTACAATATCCTCTCAAAATAGCCGAAAATCTTATTTATTAACATAGAATCTTATTTATTAACATTTTTCCTTCTGGTAGAGGTGGATTTATCATACAGGTTCTCTAGGCTTTGTCTAGGGGCGTGTTTATTGTAACAATAAATCGTGAATTTAGTGTTATTTCAATTCTTATGATTTTTAAACACTATACTCAGAATAATCTATAGTTCGATAATAACTTGTACATGTAAATTTACAAACATATTTGCGTTAAATTACAAACATATTGACATTATATATGTATTATAACTCGCAGCTAACTTTTTATCTTATCTAGGAACTTTTGCTGAAATTTTTTAATCCGCCTCTGCCTTAGGGCCCTTGATCGGAATTGATGGGATGGTCCCTTGCTTGCTTCCGGAGAGTAAATTAGTTTTTTTCCCCTCCACGTGGTCATACGCAGTTTGTACTGTTTTTTGACAATAAATTTATTTATTTATTTAGAAACTTCACTATTTTGTACTAGAGATAATTTTTATGTTCTCAGTAGCTTCTATTACATCGGCTTATCATCTTCGCTATAACCGACATTCCCTTACTGCTCCTCCGAATTTAAAATCTCATTCTTAACCCCTTTAGCGCGCGTGTCAGCGAGAACAAAATACGTTGGTCTTATCACATCGTCCTCTCCTCCACCAAAAGTTTGTCATTTATCGCTGCTAGCGCCGGCACGATCCGAGGTCGTTAGCAGGCTGCCTCAATACAGCTCCTGCTGATCACACAACAATGACTAATGGGTATGGAGCATTAGGTAGGTAAGGGTCATTAAATAATGTAATGATGTTCACTATCCGTAAACTAATACTTTTTGGGCATTTGTGATGTGATATTATAAAATGTGTCTTCCCATGAGCTTTTTCTGTGAACAGTCCTTTCACCAAAGCCCCGCGTAATAAGAAATCGAGAAGACAATATCAGATACAGAATCCGTACGACTAAGATGAGGAATGTATAATACTGAAATCTATCTAGCCAAACTGTTTCGTCCCTAGTTGAAACAACCACAGTGTTGATCTTATACACTGTAGTACATGCACGTTTCGCCTGACGTAGGTATATTTATGTGTATCTAATAGTACCTGACATCGCAAACGGTGTCACCTGAGCATAAATTCCTAATGCACTAGAATTCCTAGGCACCAACCAAAATCTTGGAACCCAACGAGAGAACATATACTGAATGGGTTTTTGATGTTTACTTTGCCCGGAATAGATTTCGCTGATACATCAAACACATCTTACGCGGAAAAGAGGTCATGTAACTTTTTATTATTATTGCCTTTTATTCTATTAACGCCTCGTGAGAAATAGAATTGTATTGTCTTACATCATTGAATTGAGTAGAATAATTTCAAATAGGACGGACAGTGGCAGGAGTTAATGGGATGGGAGCTATCGCGTTTCTTACTTATTAGCTTCCACGACACATTAAGTTATCTACGCGAGTGCTTTGTGGACTGCGCAGAAAGGGGTGTCTGAGTCGGAAATTAAGGCATGGAAGCGAACCGATGTGTGAGGGCGAGACAATTGGATTCAATACACGCGAGTTTCAGGGGTAGAGTATTCGGCGTTTGGAATTCGAGAACAAAAGCCAGGAGGCGAATTCCATACATCTTTTAGCGAATGGATACGAAACACGGGGACAAATTGGTATTTCGAAAACAGTTCTGTTGTTGGAAAGGTAAACTAATGAATCAATATTCTACTTGAATTTGAGTTCGAGATCCATTAGGATCCTTTTAAATATAATGGGGATTGTAGAAAATTTGTTCATTCCGTGGGTTTTCTTCACCTATGAAGAAATTGTTTGCCAAGAAAATGAATAAGAATTACTTTCAATATTTTGACTTTTACATCGTATTTGGATTCGAATGTGTTCATATAAATATTATAATATTATTGAACATTAAACCCATGAAAACCTTGAGGTACAAATTTTACGATTCTGAATGTCTAATATTCAATGTTGAAATTTGGAATTCAATTAACTGGATTTAACCGTGTGATATCTTTTGTTTCTTTTGGAAGTAAAGAAGTACTGTTTCATGAGTGAATGTTTTTTTTAAATTCGTGAACGTTGGACGTTTGGGCGAAATTCAAGGAGACCTGAAGCCCTGTCCTCCACCATTTGTACTTTGATATTCGTGACTGCTGGAGGCTTCTGTGAGTCATCTCGGCGCAAACATTAGAGGACTGATCAGGGGAAGCCCCTCTAGACAAGTAATGAATATCCACCTCATAACACATGGTCACACTTCCAGGAATATTTATTCCTAACTTTCATACAGCTTCGTCAGATATTTAAGGCAGTTTTGACTGTTTTGTTGCAACTAAGTAGTTATCATACAGCAACTCTGTTTGCATATTAATTTGTTAAAGAAATAATAAATACACGTTAGTGATACTCTAATAACAAATTGTATAAATTAAATTAGTCAGGATTTTATAAAATAAGGTATCAGTCTCAGTAAAATAGACCTTAAGAAAACGGAAGATGTGAAAAATCAGGAAAACTGTATGCAACTAGAAAATGTAAATGAGCAGAAATAAATATTGACTAGGTATCCGTCCTATTAATTACGAATGTAACATATTACCTGTTCCATTTATTAATATTGTCTGTTTTTATATCATTTTTGTCTACCATATACTGCTGAAAATAAATTATTGTGATGATCTCTATTTTAAAAGCATTCTATTTGTGAACAACAAAAATGATGCTGTTTTTAGGTGTGAATCTCCCACTCACTTGTACACACGTTGATGGCCCTCTGTTGATTGGGTATCACTTTACACAGGAAGGGCTTGAGAACCCCAAGGGCCTGGTGAAAGATTACTCCCTTGCGTCAAGTACGTCTTCGATGATGCAGCTAATACAGCGCTCACCAAGGAAGGTGCAAACACTATTAAGATCATACTCATTGGCGCATCATCAACGAGACTATTCCTCTACGTTTCTTATTGCATTTACCATATTGCCGCCTGATATTTTATATTGTAGTTTATTTAATTAACATTTATTGATAATGTGAATGTTTTAGATTTTTGCCAGATTGACTATAATTTTAAAATCTTATCAACTAATAGTTTTTACTCATTACTAACTGCTTCATTTCTGTCACTGAGCGTATTCGATACAAGAAATAAGGCAGTCGTCCCTTCATTGCAGCTCGTCCATTTTGTATCCATCACTTAGTAGACTCACTTTCTAAATCACACTCAGTGAAATGATCCGACGCTTTTACTCTCTTACCGTCAATGATAGCCTTCAATTTTGCGGGAAGCTTGTAATTGTTTTTCAACTTAATTGGATCCTGTATTTCTTTTTTCGCTTTATAGCGCTTTAACTCCTTCCCTTAAATGGTTGCGAACTGATGAAACTTGTTCGCTAATTATTTCCATTTAGACTTCGTCTTCCTCGAAGTTCTTGATTTTTACTGGTATTGCTGTACGAAAATTGCGAGCTACAGGATTAGTTTGTGTTTACTTTGGAATGTCTACGGTTCAATAGATTCTTTGAAATCTGACTTCGAGGGCGGCTGCGTTTTAAATATAAAAGTAGATAAGCACACCCCACTGAAATTAACAGTTCCTTGCACTAAAAATGTGTGAGGACCTCGAACGTATTATTAACCTGAGATAAAAATCAAATATATCGTCAAATAATCATCAACCGATAGTTAAGTTTTTCAATATTTTTGAAATATTGAATTCAGTGATTGGATTTGTGTTTACGAAATACTAGCATGAGGCCAAACCAATAATGACAGCGCGGCTTTGTCACATATCGATGTGAATGGTAGACTTGTAGCCTTGGGCATTCCAGTGAGTATCCTGACAATGGCAACTAGTGGTATTCGATCCCTGACTTCCACGTGATCTCTCGGCCTCTCCCTCATTACGAGTTTCTTACTGCGTTTAGTCCAGGATACTAAATCTAAGAGACATGCAGCTCGTCGTTGTACGCGGTTATGTTGAGTCTAGTGCAGTAGCAATAGTGTTGCCGGATGCAGACTGCAGGCAGTATGTGCGGGATTGTCCCTTATTTGTTACGTTTGTCCCTTGTCCTGTGTTGACATTTCCAGGTGCCCTAATGTTTCTCAATTAATTTTAAAACTTCTTAATAGATAGATAAATAAGATTGGAATTTTTGCTGAGTTCTTATGCTTCTTGTCAAATAGTTCAACAAACCGCTGGGCGAAGACTATTCAATTCGTGTTCAACAGTTTTCTATGTGATTATAGCTGCAGAATTATGTAGTTAATAAAGAGGAAACACTACGTTATTCAAGCGTCTGTTTGCTTAAAAGAAGTCCTTCTTGTTGAAATGGAAAAATTAACGAAAAGTTAATTGAATGTAGAGAATTGTCATGATAATAAAGACGTAGCATCTCAAGATAAAAAGAAATCCCTTCTTGAAGTGGGGGGTTTGTACGACTCATGCAATGACTATCAGAAATAGGTGTTAACTTTCGCGCTTGTTTTTTTAAACGTTTTTTTTTGTCACGGGAACAAGTAGAAGCCTACTGTGAATATATTTGGGTATAAAATGGACAACTATGATATATTGTCACAGGTCAACATATCCTAAGACTTATAACAAAAGAGGTGTAGATCCTAACCAAAAAAAAGGGAAGACCAAACTATGCCAAGAGAGAGTGTTTTTGTATCCTTCAGTCAATTGAATTTCATGAACAATAATCCGTGTTGGTTTTGTGTTCGTCTTAATTTACGTACACATCATAATGATAAAATATTATATTTTACTTATAACTAAAAGTTTTATGTAATTTAATGGTATTCGATCTTTTATGTATTTCTAGTAAAGATACATAATGAAACGTTCCATCGCCGTCTGCGCGCTCAGGCTATAAGAAGCCATGGTGATGAGAGTTGATGTGTAAATGAGATGAGGGATGAATGATGATGAGTGAATGTTATGGTGTAATGATAGGGGAAACGGGAGAACCCCGAGAAAACCAATAAATAAACTTTTTTTAATTATTAAAAATGCACTACCTGTTTCCTTTATATTTTTGTCTCGGAAACGCTGTCACGCAGCACGGTTGTGGTGGTCCACTCTTGTCCAACTATTTTATGAACTGCTGAATTTATTTACCACGTGGACTGAGTGGACGCCTACAGTTGTCGACTCGCATGTTACCGGATAGCTGTTGAACTCGAGGGTCACCGCTGACATGATATTTTATACACGTTCTCTTTAGGAAAGGATTTAGGCAGGGATGCCCACAAGGGTGTGGGGTCGTCACACACAACGTCATTGATTTTTTTTTTTGGGGGGGGGGTTCGAAAAATGGAGATTTTTTGGAACTTTAGAACATTTCATAGTCAAATAATAAATTTAGTTTTAAAAATAGCATATGTTAAAAGAAAAATCATAACAATGTCGTAAACATTTTTAAACTTTACGGACATTTTAGTATGATAAATAATTTCAATTCATTTTCGAAACTGATGAATGATTTCGAAGTCATACCGAGCAGAGATCTAGACCGCTGAATAAACAGACATGAGCATGGGATACGGGTCGGGGGGGTCACCTCTTGTGTATCAAAAGATCGGAAGACTCATCGCCTCGCGTTTCGCCGTTCGGGAGCGTGCGTGTTTTTGTCATAGTGCTTTACCTTATTTGAGAGAAGTTAACCAATTTTTACTGTGTTGACAATATTTTTTCGTTTCTTGTAAGTGATAAACTCTTGGATATGATAAGTGGAAAGAACTTTGCCAAAAACTATTTAAAATTAATGTGATAATCAAAATATCTGAAATGATGCGCAACGGAGCGTACTTTAACTCGACAGATCCCCAGGTAAAAGGATAATTTCACCATTAAACACCTTTTCACCTATCGAAGTGTTACCAGCTCGTGCTAAAGGAGCATATACACTAGCTAGTGAACTTCATGACGCCGCTCTGTGGACTACTCGTATATCGAGGCGATACCTGGCTTAACGGTTTTTATACCGTTAATTTGGTGGATTATGGTGAGTTATCATTATATGTATATAAACAAATGTCATATTTAGATTTAAGTCTCTCTGATTGGAGAGGTTATACATCAAATATGAATAAACCATTAGAAAGAAACACTATCATTTTATGTACATAAAAATGCTTTTTCGCCATAATTCACCAAATTCACGAGATAAAATTGTTTCGGTCAGGTTGTACCTCGATATACTCTACAGAGCGGCGTCACAAAGCGGCATTCATTAGCCCCGTATATATGCCCTTAAAGGCGTTAAACAAATAATTGCATGTTCACGAAATACCTCGTTGACGCCTAACGTCAGGTGTTAATACTATTTGATAAATCGTTTATTCATTTGATGAGTAGCATTTAATTGAAATTAAAATAATTTGAAAGTAATCACCAAATAAAATATGCCCTGTTAAGACAATATTAATTGTACTTGTTGATTCGTTTCGTTATGATCATTGCTCACAGAGAGACGGATGTGGGAGGTCCCGAATATTGGCGTGCTCATTTTCTCCAGATAATCTGCTTGCCCAACAATTAACTGAACTGCGATCAACAGCGTCATCCCCACACACCTTCTTCAATCTCTTGTGAATGTTTGTCATCGTTTCGTTCTCACAACACAGGAACTCTTTAACAGTACGGTGCTTCAGACGAACATCAAGTACAGCAGCCATGTTGACGGAATGCTACGAAAGTATTCGTGCTGATATTTTCTTACATCCAATTCTGTCTTCACAGAAAATTGTATTTAAATATAGATGTGATTACCTTGTACAGACACAAAATATTGAACTACTACCGTAAAACATGTAGCTTATTACGCAGTAGTAAATTCATATCAACATTATCGTTCTCTGCTACAATTAACGTCTTTTATATAATCAAATCAAATAAATAATTCAAGACTTACGAGCTTTTACGGACGAACGGTATATATTACTGTTCGTCCGTAAAAGGTTGTAAGTCTTGAATTATCGTTCTCTAATTTTTGCTTTCCCGAAACTGTAGTCTCTCCGTGCTCAGTGCATTTCCTTTAATAAATGTTTTCAGGAATCAAGAAACTGTAAAGAGTTCTATCTATAAACGCAATTAAAACAGTAAATACATTCTTTTCAGAAAATTTTTCAATCGATATATGAAACAATATAATTTCGTTGAAAATTGTTTTAATTTTACAAAGGAACCAGTTTTTGTCCTTGTAGTAGTACTCTATGAGAAAGAAAGATCGTATGCCAGGACAAAATCAGTGAAAGGATCTCCTACTTAAAGAAGCATAATAATCAAATATCACTCTTTCAAAATTTTCCCTTTACAATTATGAAAAAGTATTAAACAATGACGGAATTCGTTTCTCGCGTTAAACCAAAGACTGTAATAGGAAACTTCACATGTGAAGAGCAAGCGGCAGGTTCTGGAGACCGTTCCGTTCCATTCCATGTGTGCTGTGAGTGTGTGTGTGTGTTGTGGGGGCGGCGCGGCGGCGTGAGCGAGAAGGTCAAGCGCTGACGCCGCCGCGGAAGACTTCGTCGCTGACCCCGACGCACCTCAGAGCTTTTACTATCTTTCGCATGCTATGTAATAGTCGCCGCTCTCCGCTCTTCAAGCGTGGGCTCCGCTAAGGTGATGGATACTCATCAGTAGGTCACGTGGTTATCAACACAGACACACATGGTACTTTTCCTTCTTGAATAGGAGGAAATTAATATTTCGTCAAAACCCAAAGTCACGGAGGAAAAAAGGGCGAGTTTAAAATATCAATAAAGATGGATATCAATAAAGATCGCGCTACATTTCATGAATGTGTAACCAGATTAATTTTCATTTTTCACTAATTGTACCAAGAAGAAATCTAATGCAACAAACACTGTTGTATTGTTTAGCAGATTTTTACGAGTGTGATGCGTCTACTATATAAAATATTTTATCTGCTATAAAACGATATAAAGTTGTTAAATGTTTCTACTAATTCGATTAAAACTTATTCATTGCTGGTAAAAAGTTGGTACTTGCGTTTTATTGCTGTGTTAAAAGGAAATAGTTTTCCACTCATTGATTAGTGTTAGTAATAAATCACGCACGACAGTTGCTGTAGTTATACGATCAAGTTCATTTGAGAAGTCAAAAAAGTAATATGCAGGAATATAAAGGATTATCACTTAGGGTATACAGTTCGATCGTTTATGGATCAATTTTGTTCTATTATTGGTTTATTTACATCTTTATAATATTACATATGTACATGGTTTGGGTGACATAAATATATTGTATGAGAGGTTTTAACAATTTATAAAAATAATTAATTTTATAGAACGTGGTTCTTTTTACACAACTGATATATTGTTTAAAAAATTGTTTAAAGTGGTTTATTTGCAGTTTAGTATCCTGCTCAGCTCCATGCCTACGAATGCATTTTGCACCATTTCTCGGCGAATATAATGGTGAATCATAGAATGAACAAATTTAGCCCGAGCGAAGTGTATTCATTTTATATGCTTTGTATGAACATATATTAGCGAACTGTATTCATTTTATGTGCTTTGTAAGAGTACAAAGGTTCTCTGTGTTCATATTGTCGTTTGTAACTATTATGTTTCTATTATGTCTAAATTAATTTTCTGTTTCAAATCACTGAGGTGAAAATCGTTACCGGAAGTTGAAGGTAGTTGCTTTTACGCTCACTGTATGTAGAAAATGTTGTTCCTAATAATATGGTAGTAATTATCAGCAATGTACGATTACTCGACTGTTCATATGTATTTAAATCGGTCATTGTTAACCGTGCACAATTTTCACCCACTTCCATTACATCCATCGCCTCCTCACTGCTTTTTTCTGTGCGACTCTTATTTCACAACGCCTTCAATTTTATGAAGGTGTAATTTTTCTTCTTCAGTACAATTATAATTTTTTTTTTACAAATTTGTAGTTTTAAAATTTGGGTGAAAATGATTATGATTGAATATTGACTCCTACTCAAATTAATTTTTGACTAAATATAGTTGTGAGAAACGTTGACCTAGAAATAAATAAAAAAAGAACGATAATTTTGACCTCATTTTCGTGATGGGGTAATCATTAAAAGGAATGAGGAGAATAGGTCTTTGTTTAAAAAAATATTTCTTGAATCTGTAAACACACTATTTTGAACATTTTCATTGTAACGTACACCCACCAAGGTATTTTCTGTTGTACACCCGTTTAGGGATCCTCAAACAATATTTCGGAGAAAAAGATGACTTCATTAGAATGTCGTCATTCCTGACGCTGCACCCTATCCGTTCTTTATATGCTGTGTTAAATTTCTCATCGTACTTCAGTGTCGTCCCGTGACAGCATGCACTTGTGGTGATGCGAGTTTGCTTTCTCAAATGTTCCTTTTAATAATGAACATTATATTCTTTACCATTTTCACAAAATCAATTTTCTTTGTATAAAAACTATTTCCAAAAAAAGAGTGAATTGTACTCGTGTACTGTTGGAACGTCTAGAATAAAGCATGAGAGCGTGCAGTTGAAAAAGGAAATTCAGCAAGATAAGTCATTAGGATACGATATTTTTCAGAGAATTAAATATTTGAGCATGGGAATCATTAAGAAATATTATTGATATAAATTATTATTATTATTAAGTGATGAAATTCTACAGCTCTTATATTTCATTAACAAGATATTGATTTTAAAGAAACAAATTAATTCAGTTTTCAATATCCCATTGAATACTAGATGAGATATTTTTTAGTATTCAAGTTAATATTTAAAACAATATTGTGAATTCATTTACTTTCATATTACTTGTATTCGTTGACATGACATTGTCACAGTAATTTTAATAATAATTGATTAAAATAATTAAGAGTTTATTATTGTTTCTTTTAATGCATTGTAGTAATATATTTGTCTATACACAATTCTGGCGCAGTCCGCTTTTTGCTTCTCGACAGTTGAATAGCTTGTTACGCACATGGTCATACACAGTTTTTAATGGCTGTTTTTGATATGAAATGATTTGAAATTGAATACAAGCATACAGAACATACGAAATTTGATAAAAAATACAATATTAGCGAATACGATTGAAGGTGATTTTGGTCTAGTCAGAGATAATTTGTTTTTTTTTTGTTTGGTTGTAAATAGATAATTTACAATTAAAATGAACTTACTAGTTTTGCTGCTTTTATCCATATAAAGTTCATTGTGAATATACACGAAGAACTTTAATTAAAGATCAGAAATATTAATTTTTTGTATTGCAGATATTTAATGTTTCATAAAAATATCAAACTATCTACTTCGTAACAAATTATTAAGGATTTAAATAAGTTTTTCTTTGGATATAATAATTCTAATATATTATTTGTACACTTAAAATTGATTAGGAATTAGTTTCGAGGTTACCTTCGCGGGAAATATATTTCTAAATTTCATGAGCAGGATATCAAAATTGCTGACATAACCCTACGTGCTGTCAAAAATGATGAGGAATTTGTGAGTGAATTATTCTTGACGAAAAAAAGTCACTAAGTCACTTTTCCCTACTGATGGAGCTTCATTCTCAATTTAGTTTTGGGAGAACTTATTATTTCATATCTTATTCATTTCCAATTATTTTGCCGGGGAATAACGTATTTTATTAATATTGATAGTTTGTCATTAAAATCATTTAATATCATTCAAGTAAATAGTTTCGTATAATCTCCTTAACTCCTTAAATCAATTAGTGTAGTAGAAAACAAAAACTATATCAATTTTTATTTTATTTCAGTGGAGTTGTATGAATGTACCATTTTTCTTTCATTACACAAGTAGACATAGGGAGGAGTGAGTAGATGGCTGATTTTACTATTAGTAGTAGAGTGATGTTTCACTTATGAATCATTGAATCGTTCCTGGCATCAGGACTTTTTTTGCTTCTGAATTTATCAAATGCAGAATTTTTTTTAACTTTATTCCTATCAATAATAAATTCATTCTTTCCCTACACGTGATAAATTTTTCATTAGTGTAATACCAAGATAGTGAACTTCAATCTTGCCCACTCTCCGTGCATGCAACGCAACCTCGAAACTCGACAAATGAACCCTTGGACAAACGCTGGATAAACGCGTCTAATTAATGCTTCCAATGCGACGGCACCCAGTGAATAAGCTCGACGCATACGCATTCAGATCATCCCTGTCGCCTGTAGCCACCCGCGCCGCGCCGCTCCGCCGCGCTGTTCAACCGCCCTGTGAGAGGTGTCACCTGCTATTTGGAGAAGCGTTCCTCTTGTGGTGACTGGAAGGTAGGGAATGGGGACGAACGGGTTGAATGGAGGCACTAGCGCCCTGCTGTGACAATACTGTCGATGAGGAGGAGAGTTAGGGATGGAAGAGACACGATATGAACAGTGATGTATATAGGCGACAACAGTGTTGATGCAGGAGACAGCTAGTGGTTAGCATTTGAGTAGGGTAGCATTTACAGCAACATCACGTGTTGATGGCAATGTAGGAATACAATTGGTCATGTTTTTCCTTCATTTTTAACTTTTGTACTTTCCTGTACGCGAAGTATAGAGCGAGTGCGGTGGAGGGACCGGTTTTTGACGCCATACACTTGATTGTATTAATCAAACCGTATTCCCTGTTTTCCAAAAACACTCACTTATACGTATATCTTCGGCTGTAGATTTGTCAGGAAGCCTTCTAAATTTCCTATGCTTTAAAGAAAACGAATTTCTTTGAAAATAAATCCCTCCAAAACGTTTTATGTCTTTACCCAGTGTCGGATTGGAAGAACAACTTCTAAAATCCTGTTCTTTGCTTAAACATCGTAATATTCTGTTAACGTTGAAGATTATAGAGTTGGTAAGAGTCTACTTAATATGGGATGCCAACTCATACTACTATTACATTAAATATCTTAACACTTCCCTGCATTTATATTTATGAAACGGTCTTGTTTGTTAAGACCGAATTACTGAAGCACCACTCTTGCTTTATACGAAACAGTCTCGTTCACGAACACAATACTCGCAATAGGAATAATATTCATCGCCCTAGAGTGTCAACCACTCTTTGCCAAAAAGGACCTTATCATTCGGGAATCGTTCTATATAATTCCCTGC
>NNCF01133152.1:855558-899470 GCA_002313205.1 Laupala kohalensis | reverse complement strand
AGAGATTTCTATGTTTGTGAACCAGAAATGGAAAATGCTACCCAAATAAAGTACTTCCTATGGGAGTCGCCTCAGATGAGGAATCTAGTCTCTACGAGACCACCTCAGAGGTCTTTGGGTTTCACAAGTTGAATGAGAATGATAGACGGACCCGAGAAGCGAACGGGATGGCGTAGTCGGTAAGCGCATGAGCGCGTAGAGCTCAAGGTCCCGGGTTCGAATCCCGGTCCCGTCTTCCATTTTCATTCGACGTAACATGATTAATTTCTTATAGAACTCGAAATTTTACTTTCTTGGATTGAGAACTATTTTTGGGGTGCATATATTCCTTTATTGTACAATTCCATAATTGTCAGAGGATCCATGCGATTTTGCCATATCACCGATCTGCAACTCTTTTGTGATGATCTTAGGTTTTCTCAGATAAGTTTCACACGCTCAGAGTTTAAGTTCTAGTTGTATTATTTATTCTTTGTAAGTTGACTTTCATGTAACTTAACGGCTAAGTAGTCACATTTATATGCGGACTTGTTTTGTACAGAATCAGTGAAATGATGAAAAATAAATCTGATTTAAATCTTATAATTTAACGTTTCATTGTTAGCTTCGTGTTAAACTCAACAAGTAAATTCTTTCTGTATAGGACAAAACAATCTCTAGAAAATCTTGAAAAAAAAATTACAATAAATTCTTAGAGGAAAAAAAGTGAAAAATAATAGCTATTGACAAGTTAAATTGTTAAATGAATTTAGTGATTACCGTGTCAAAGGGTTCTTTTCTTACAATATTTCATACATTAATTTTATTTCCAATCATTGACAAAATACAAGAACCATTGAGCTCTTTTATCTCTCTGACTGTCGGATATTCTACTGTCACCGCAATTCTCCCATTGAAAAACTGTTTTTTCAGCATACGACAAATTGGTTGAGATGAGAAGGCCATAATAGTGTTGGATGAACAATTTCATTGAATCTATGTCCCTCGTTGCTTTATTTAAACCGGAAGCTAATGTCTAAACAAATGGCCCTTTCCTACTTCAACACAAACATCTCTTCTCTCCTCTTCTGTCCAATATATACGGTGCGCCAATCTCATGGAACCTGGAAAAAAATAAAACCATCCCTCCAGTCATTCCGGGAGAACTGCTCAAATTTTCGACTGCTCCGCGTGGAACAGGTAGAACTTTGAAAACTGAGGAAGCTTGCGACCCTTAAATCTCGCGCCAGGCGGAAAATCCTCTCGTTGTCATTGAGGCGTTGGTCCCTCCTGAGCGAGGTTCCACCCGCTTCGTTGCTCTCTGTAAAGTCGCATCTTTTCTGCTAGTTCTTTCCTCCCTGATGCATTCTCCTCTTTGCCAGGAAGCGCTCCTCTTCATCCGCTTTGGCGCGCCCGTCGTAACCCTTTTCTGAGCACTTTCCTTGGAGGTATTGTTCCAGCCTACGAATTGTACCAGAACCTCTCCCTTATCGTACTTTCTCCCGATTTTCTCCTCTTTTTCTCTCTCTCCTTTACACACTCACATACACACATACAAAGACATGCTCTGCCTCCTCTCGTCAGAATACCCGCTGTGCGCAGTTGCTAATTGCAACGTCGAAGTCTAGTGTTAGAGTTACTGTGATGGCTAACCTTGAGTAGAAGTTCAGAATTTCGTATCGTGATGGGGATTGGGCAATGAAGAGCTCCTTGTGCTAGTGTTGACCCTAGTCACGAAGATCAGATTAAGAGACAAATTGCGAAGGAAACGCTCCCCCAATTCGAACAAAAGGGTCACCTAATGGCATGGCTGTCCCGGGTACTTGCAACACAATTTGTAATACGTAAGTAATTTGTTTGTGATCTCATTCAATATTTATTATATTCATATGACTGGAGCAAGTTTTATTATACTCAATAGGAATGAAAATATGAAATTGCCGCGCGTGAAAATATCTTTTTTCTATTTCGATCAAATCAAATGTTAACTTGTTAATCATCCTAGCTCATCAAAAGGACTTCAATTCCATGCTCATTAATTTTTAAAAACCCTTAATTTTGGAAAGAACGCATATTTACTTTATGGCAAAACATAACATGAAGTAGTTAAATTTTATTTAAAGTTTTTGGAGTAAAAACAATTTCGTATTATCTACCTCGCCAGACAGTCGGAATCATTTGTTTTTACGAACTTCCTCCTCACTATCAATCTTTATTTCCATGCTTTCATTCATTATCATTTTTTAAACTCTTCCTACAACTTCCTTGCCTTCCTTTTTGTTCTCTCGTCTCTTGTTCTCCTCTGCGCACGTGTCGTGGAGTGGCGAACGTTAGCTTTTCCAGCGACCACGATTCAATAGACCAGTTCGTTTACGTTGGCCGAAAGGGAAGCACTGCGGGAGGGTTAAGGCGCATAGGGATTCGAAGTTTCCTATACAAAAGCTACCGCTGTTTGAGGGGTGCATTAAACGATTAAATTAATTTTCACAACCATTTACACAAATTCAATCGTTTAAAAAGTTATTGACCAATTATTTTGGTTGATAATGATTAATTTGCATTTATATATTAGATTTCTTAAACCACCTTTGTGTTTCTACTCTGTTCTGAATCTCGTTACAGTCCTTGTAGTTCTTATGAATTCAGGAAAGTTTTTTTTTCCTTATGAAGTTTACCATATCAAGTTACCGGAAGAGTTGTATTCTGAGTGATATTTTCATGTTGGGATTCTGGAATCTTGTATAAAAACAACCAAAACTTGCTCTTTTATGAAGATACTTGATTGTTTTCAAAACTATTCAAAACCATTTTCGCTATCATCGTAAGCATGAGCCATCATAAGTTGTGAGTTTTTCGAGAAAGTATTCTCTCACATAAAAATATTCAGCAACCATTTAATTTAATTTGGCCATTTATTGGAATCTTTGAGAGTACGCTGATGTTCACTATAGAACACTGTGCTTCAACCAAATTAATCCCACCTTTCTCTGAAGAAGAAAGGGTGTGTAATCCAGCGAGTCGTGAAAATGACGCACTGTGCAGTTGCAATGGACCTGACGAGCGGAGAAGGGTTTAATTCGATGTGTGTCCATTCATTGTGTTCGACGTATCGTGTGAATGGCTTCAGTCGAAAGATCCTTTGCGCTAAATACTCTTTGGAATGTTGGCGACGCCAGTACTGACACTTTTTAGTGTCAGGAATTGTTTTGTGTTTTTCTTTCTAAGCTGTAGTTGTAACAATGTCCGAATCCTAGTGAGAGTGATTTTTATGAGCCTTTTATTAATCATCAGATGTCGTAATATATACCAGAGTAATACTTGGTTAGTTTATCAAGTAACTCACGTTTCATGATCACGTATGCAGAAGCAGCATTTTATAATTCATAAAACAGTCTAACGTCCAGTTAAAAAAATCAGTCACAACTACTATCCACAGAATAATAAAATATGGGATGCTGAGAGTGAGAAAAAATAAAGCAAAGAACTTGGTGTACATTTAAAAAATATAAACTGTTTAAATCACTTATTTACTTGATTACCAAAACGTAACAAATATATTTTTTAATGATATTTCAAGCTGTGGCGCAGTTACACCTAATGACCGGGGCTGGAACTACAGACGAAAAAATATCGCATGCTTACAAATGCGTGTCCAACGCACTAACTTGTGTATAAAAAAAAATTTGATGTTTGAATTGTATATAATAATCAACTCAGGACGAATTTCTTTTATTGTTATAGCAAATGATAGAGTGTATTTAGGTAAAATCTGCTTATTTGTGTAATTTTTTGTGACCTATTTGAAGGCCCCTTCCAGGATGAGGCCCAGGCTTACAACCCGCTCCGCCCCCGCCGAGGTACGCTACTGTTTTCATACGAACCTTCGAGATCTATTCAGCTTCTTAAAAAAGACAAAATATATTCTTTAATTCTTTATTTTATGGTACGTATTCGGACTCTTAGCTTTTTAGGATTTAAAGCTTTTTAGAAATGTCCTACAAGAAATGATCATCTTTAATTTTCTTTCCCTCACTGAATTATTAGCCGTTATACATACCTTGTCCTATAAAGATAGCTTAGTGCCCGTATGTCATTCAAAAAGTTCTGTTTTATTTTTTAATTCATTGAGATCAAGACTATTGAGAACGGACGGCGCCTTCCTTGAATTTGAGGCTGCTACGCATCTTCTCTCAGCGTTCCATAGAATGTGCAATAAAAGAGGCTTCGTTCCATAAGAATGTCAGACGCGTGCTTATTTGCTTGCCAGAGCAGTGTGTGTTTGAATGGAAGAAGCCGCTCCTTGACTCCTGAGCTTTGACTACGAAGAGCTTGCTCTCACAATGTCAGTATTGGCCTTAAGACACGCGGCGTTGCCAGTTGTCCTGAGAAAAGTACAAGTGACCCCTTAATACCGTCCTTTCGTTGGTATTACCTCGGATGAATTTTTAGAATGGAGGTATACACATGACGAATCAAATTTCTCGTAGAGAGATGTTTTTTTAAAAAAATTATCAAATCAATTTTTTGCTTTGTTAACAAACTCAGTTATCAAATAAAAAGTAATATTTTATGTAAGTGGCGAATAGGTATTTTTTTGTTCATAGAATTGAACACCCAGGTTATATAATACGAATAAACGTTTTATTTGAAAGTGTCTACGCCGCATCATCAGATTAGAACAATTTTGCTACTATTATGCTACAATTTTGCTACTATTAGAACAATGATTCTATTGCACCATTAGATTCGAGCAATTTTGCTATTGATTTATGGAAATGCATTGAATCAGCGTACTTAAATTAAAGTAGTAACGTATAACCACTTTATTATTCAATGTATTCTTAAGTCAGGAGGCATAATTTTAATACCGTTTCTTCATGAACCGGTTATTGAGTAATTGATATAAAACACAGTTTCAAGAGAAAATATATGCTGCATTGTATATTAATTATAATACATTTTCTCTCTTAAATTCAATTTATATGACCATTATACTCCATTAAATTAATTAAAAAGAGTTATCCGGGAACAAACTTTCAATCATGAATTCTTCTGTAAAACATTGCAAATATTCAAATATGTGATGTGCTGATCACTATCAACTGCGTGGAAGAAATAATATGTACTTACCAACTAGTATCTCGAAAAAGAAAATAAAACTAGTGAGTGGTTTTAAAAAAACTGAAATATTTCGATATTAGTTTTACAATGTCATAGAAATATATTCAATTTTACCTTCCCTCCTGCAGTTGTTCGAGATATCACGTTTTCAGTGTCAGTACCGTATGGTCCTTGTGCCGGAGAGGTCCGTAGGCTTCCTCCATTACTCGAGGACAAATTAACGTTTCGAAATTGGAAAACCATTAATATTGGAGATGAACTTATTGATTCACAGAGTGATCGGTATCTGTTACGCAAGAGGACGAGGGAAGGGGTAAGGATAATCTGTGAGCACTCGAGTTTTCGTGATATACTAATTCCCATAGACTAAACTTAATTCTTCATACGTAAAATTCAGTATGTAAAAAAGAACGAGATTTTAAATTCAAAACTGTACACAATCATATTAGCTGATAATCTATTCCAATATTTTTATTAAAATCAGAATATGTTTCGGAATATTTGCATCACAATTCGCGACTAAATATTTTGTATTATAACTTCAATTATTATTATAATTGAAGTTATTATCATTCTACTTAATCTCATTTTGTCCTTATGTCCAAATGGCATTTCCTGCAGAACGTTTACATAAATTGACATACTATGTTTAATTATTGTGATTTTAATAAGATAGATTTAATTTAAAGAAATGGTGCAATAGTGCAAAGTGAAATAAAATTGGAACATATTCAATTCACCATTTCCTTGTCTTGTTTGTTCGTCGCCTAGTGTTAGATCGTGAGTTAAATATCTTTCATGTATGAGTTCTTAATTGCCATTTTACAGAGGTCATCAGTGTCATTGTGTGGCGTGGTTTCAAGCGTATTCTTATTTGAAAGGTTGATGGGTAATTATTCATCTGGTTAAGAGTGTATTGTACATACATGCTCATTGTGCTTGTTTAACTTCCAATTCGGCGTCTGTCGGGGAAACAGGAGAACCCACCACGCTGGATGCATATCAAAATAGAGGCGAACGAAATACATAAATTATATCACGCAAGTAGTGTGGAAAAATTATAGTAATGGTGAAAATATTCGATCGTATAAACACTTGAAATGTGCTTGGGATTCACGGAATTTAAAAGAATTTAAAGGAGGAATCACGAAATCTGACTTGGGAATCAGGGATCTGACTCAAGAATACAACATTAAGGTAATCGGATCCGGGTTATACTTAGTTAATAGAAATAGAGGAGTAAATCCATTATGAAAGAAATATTATCGTCGGATTTTATCCAAATATCATTGACCCATATGTGAAAGGAACAAGTGAGTATTCAAACACCCAACTACAAAATCCACGGAAATTAAAGTATGGAAAAATGATTTATTTGCTATCATGAATTTGATAACTACAATGCCTGCTCATTAAGTTGACAAAATAAATGACAACAGTCAGAGAAGTAATTTTTAATTTCCTAAAATGTTAATATTATTATTGCTAACGGCAATAAATTTATTAATTATTTTGGAATTATTACTTACTTATGAAACACACTATTTTTGTAAATAATTACGTAGATTTATTAACCTCTCCAACAATTATACTAAAATATTGTGTTTTAAATAAAGTTTTATTGCCAATATCATGTGTAAAATATTACTGTGCATTTTTTCGTGGGTTGGATGAAATTGTTACGTTCCTATACGTACTATTTATGTTGAAATACACTTAATTTAATTTTTTTCAACAACAAAACATTCAACATTTTGTTGAAATAAACCTTCGTGTTATATTGAACATTTATGAAATATGCTGATTATAAATAAAAAATTGTGATTATGCAATAATTTGTGTTAGGAACAAATCTTGTTAAATTCTTTTTTTACAATAGTATCAAAAAGAGTAGCTTCGGTTTTGTTGTATGATAATACGTATTAGTTAAATGAAACCTAATTTGTCTACATATGTTGAATATGTCTGAATTGTATTTTATCGCAGTAAATTGCCACAGGCAGTTTTCACAATCCCATATTTTGATTTCAGCTTACATTATTTGTACGTGATTCCAATGCGTCTTTAAGTGTAATAGTGGAGTGATTTACGTCGAACATTAAATTATAAATCATAAACTTTTACGATCTTTTATTGACAAACAACTATATCACTCAACGTTTAGCCAGAATCATGACATTCGTCAGATGATTACTTAAATGGTGATGTGTCCTAGTAACGTCATGAATAAAATTATGTAATATGTAACAACACAGAAAATGAAAAACTATAAAACTAGAATAAACTCATATCATTCACATATTATCATATTGATAAATGAATACCCGGGAGTTTCTTCGATATTTTAAAGGGATAATTCGGGGCAACACATGTAACCCGTTTGATTAATACTCTCCTTGTATCTTTTAAGTTATTTCGCGTTCAGACCACGTTCTCAAGGTTCGATCTTCCTGTTCTGCACGTCGGTTTCCGCCTGCACTTTCTTTAGTGAATCCTTGAGAGCGTTTCCCTGCATGCTCTCACGCTTTAAAACCTTATTCACACGGCGTGTGGCTCCGCGAGCCTGGTTTGAAGTTAGCCATACCTACTGCTGTGAAAACGTTACTGTTCGAGTCCGGTGGCTTAAACCGTGAAATATCGGTAAATACCCTGAGGCTTTGGTATTTACCGTGAATATAGGTAAGTTAAAGGCTTGGGGATAAACGAATGACAAGCAACCCGCGCCGTGAGAACAAGAATTACGACTTAATTTTGTGTTACGTTAATGCGAAACCATCGTCTGTGTTTGCTCATCAAAATGTGAGCAGCACTCAGTAGTGCTGTAAATGCTAATGGCACTTGGAAATCGATGTGAGCACTGTGTAGGTTCATAGTGCCGTTACATACAATTTTTCTTCATGCAGTGTTTTACCATTACAAAAACCTTTTTTAAAATGTTTAAAGAGGAAGTAGACATCATAATATTGCATTGTCTGAGGGTTTATATATGTGTGCCAAATTTCAGTTCAATATGTTGAGGGGCACTGGTTTAAAATTCAGCTGCACGATTTAGCCCAAACATGCTAACAGGTGAAGTAAAATAAAAGCTGATAAAGAAGAATGAAGTGTGATTATGTGTTAACAATAAATATTTAATTTTTCATTTTGTTGTATTGCTTGATTTTTGTTTACTGTATAGTCAGGAATGCTAACCTCAGTTTTCAAAAGAATCGCACCATATTACGAAGACGTCATTGTAACGACTTGTCGTCCTGATCACACTTCTTCTCGGGCTTAAAGTGTATTTATTTATTTCAGTGTCTATTTCAAATACGTTTGAATCGTCTTTGGAATTTCACGAAGATTATACCGCGTTCCAGCTAGCTCTGATTCCTGGTTCTGAATCCTATGTCTTTCTCGATATTATTTAAACACAAGTTCTTATTGTATGGCATCCGATTGGAGACAATTCTGTATTTGCGGATGTAAAGAAAGACGAAATGATGAATAGAAAATAATAATTTCCAACGAGTGATTATAAAAGATGTATTAGAAATATAATTTTGAATAATGCTGTGAGATAATTTACCGTGTTGCGTTATTTTAGAAAAAATAAACTGTTTCAGCTGTTTTTCATATTAGCAATCCAGATGTCAATGTTTCATGCGTGTTAGGTTGATCTACTTTACAAAAGTTGCGGGACTTCTTTGACCAATTATGGGAACCCGTTTGAAGGAATGTGGGTCATGCATCGTCCAGTTTGAAGACTTGCACGAAACCAATTAACACATTGTGCAAAACTTCCGGATATCGTGCACCATTAGAACGCATAATTTGCAATCTACATTTATCCAGAGGAACTGCATTGTGTTGATAATTTTTGACATTAGTATCATTAAATATTCCGACTGGACTTAACTCTCTCTCTTTAAAATTATTTGTTGGAGTGAGTCTGTTGATCTCTGCTCATATATAGAACAACAAAACATAGTAAAAGCTAACTAATAATTATGTTTGAGTTCTGTCAACTTTTTTTTATCTCGACTATTTTCGTTCCAATGTAACCTATTAGTTCCTAATAGAAACCTATTAGTTCGACCTTACATGGAGTTTTCGTATACATGAAACCCAATTCCTTATTATCTTATCAATGTTGTATCGATATAATTATCTTGAATTGTTTCCTGAAAGAATCCTTTGGAATGTGCGATTTGAGTTAATTGACTACTTATGTTCGTGCGGAAATTCCTATTTAAATTTTTTATCAATTTATCTTGGTATCTGAGTGAAAATGATAATGTGTGTAGAAAGTTATTCTGCTTTTCGCGCCTCATAAATCTACATGGCGGTAGCTTGCGTAACGCAGGCCTTAAAATTCACACTATTGGGAAGCGTTGCAGATTGTTAAGTCCAGGCCACGCCAGGAATTCATTCCTGTGTTTTCCTTTGATGATGTAATGCACACAAATTTAGTTACGTTTTCATTCCTATTAAAAATGACTTTTACTTTCTTGTGAAGATGCAAACAGTTATAATTTGTTGATATAATTAGAAGATGGGCAATTAGAACTAAATTATGGAGTTGAAACAATATTTTGGAAGTATTCATGAGTTAAGAATAAAAGTTATTGCATAGAAGATCTCTATCGCATTTTTCTGAAAGAACTCTTTACGTAAATCACCTTAAATCTTTTCTCACGACTCTCAACCAAATGCCACTAATTAATTATCCACACAGTTATTTTTTGGATTGAACGGAAACGTTATCTTACATTGTGACAGTGTACTATACTTTTATGTTTCAAAATACAAATTGAATTGGAATGGTACATAGTTCATGAACATCTTTCCAGGTAACGCTACTCACAGTTCGAACTCCGATGGAGTCCCCATTATTTGAATGGTTGTAAATTCTTAAAATAGTTCTCAGATAAAGTTACTTACGGCTCGATACACATAAATAAAATAAACGTTTATTATTATTATTAAGTTTATTTCGTATTTGTTTATAAAGGAAATATTCGGTAACAGTTGTATATGCCATTTAACAGCTTTCACGATACAGTGGACCTCCTGATTGGTACTCTCATGTTAGTATGGCAATGAAACTTTATTACAGACTTACTAGTACAATACTATTATATTATAAAACGTGAATGTTACTTAAACACATTGGAACCGTTATTATTATGTCGTTTTTGTTAGCATTATAGGTTATTTATATGTAATAAAAAAATATTTTTGCGTCATGATAAAAAATGAATAAGCTTGATGCTCGTTATTACATTGCCTTTCGCGTGGTCAAATATGAATCAAAGGTCTGCCGTCTGTTGCGTATTCGGATACTAGCAGCAAGGGAAGTTCAGAGACAGTTAAAATTCGCAGTTCGGAATGACTGGAAGAAATATTCTCTGGCTGACGGAAGGTGCAGGATGGAAATATGTCCTGTGGGTGGTGGAGAGTCGGCAGCTCTGAGACGCAACTTCACGGCACTGTTTAACTCCCACGTTGGTTGACTCACCTCTCTCAGTTTCACAGCTTGCGTACGGAATGTCCCTTATGGACCATTCGTTATGGAGTGTTGAACTAACGTGCCAAGGGACGGAGGTAAGTATTGTGGTTAATTTCTTAAGAAAATTCATTGGCATAAATTCAGAACTCTCAGGATAATTAATGTTCTTGGACAAAAGATATTAACACTTTGCTTCAATTTCGAATATAACATTAGTTTTTCTCGGAATTATTGAGTAAAACAGACGGTTGCTTAAGATATAGTAAAACGGTTGCTAAATCCGATTAAAATTGATAGCTTAAGATTCATTAATTAAAACAAAATTATCGTATTTTGTGAATTATACCACACACTCATTTCTCCTCGCATTATCGGTTTTTTATCGTCACTTTCATTCAGAACTGCAATTCACGCAATTAATATTCTGAAAAGCGATTTCCGCTTTTACTCATGAAAGCCCTAATTGTGAATCTCACCGATGGCATCAATTACAGCTTATATTAAAAGTGTTTCAGAGAGTCACGAAAGGAGTTTCGTGTTTCGAGTCAAAAGCTTGTCACGGAACTTTCGTCCCTGCGTTGGACAGCTTTCCGCGCAACGGACAGATCATGACGGGAGCGATCCGGAAAGGCTCTCTGCCTTAATTACATAGTCTCTTGCTAGAATTGGCAGAGGATTGACGTTTCTTACCCACACCCCTAATTTGTAAGTAATGCAATAGCATATTTCGATAGCATTTGAGATAACATTCGTTTGTATACTTTTATTTCTATGTATCTTCCCCATCAGAAACAATTAAGTCAATAAAAATTTAGTATTGAAAGTTGTCTTTAATTTTATAATTACGTTGGTTTACGTTAATTTGCAAAATTATAAACTTTGAATTGCTCTTTCAATACGTCTTAAGCTTATATTTAATTATTAATTAATTTACGCTGTACAGACAGATTTGGCATAAATTTCATTCATAAATTTTAGTACATTAGAAAGAAAATAATTTTATGGGAATAGTATCCCATGCTTGTAAGTAAGTGATGGGTGAAATTATTTTGATAAAACAGTGAATGCCTGAATGGACCAGTCTATAAAATAACTAAAGGCAGTGTATAATGAAGATAGATTTCATGTCTAGCGTTACGGATTGATAAGAGTCAGTAGGTGATACAACTGCTTACATTACTAAGAATAGGAACTTGACACGCAAAAAGGTAACTATCTATTTTTATTTATTTAATTCTAGACAGCATCCATTAGATTCAATCTTCGGTAATTCTCATGTGTAAAACCTAGTAGATACTAGGTTCACCTTAATTCCTTATGCCTTTGCCTTGGTACTTTTCCCGTACTCTTTCTTTTTAACAACCCTTTTCCTCTTTTTATAATTTTCGTGTTTGCCCCACTTATAAATATGCTCATCTAATACATTATTTTAAACCTCTTTAGCCCCGAGCTGAGTTTGGCATTGCTTCCACTTACTTGTGCCATGCTCCTTCCTTTCTCTTTCCTGACCTCCCTTGGTCACCTCTTGTTATTTTCGATCCCGACGCTATTAGAGCTAGGGTATCTTTCATTTTCCTCTTCTTCTCTTTCCTCTATTTCTTCTTCTTCCCCTCCCCCCAGGGGGCTAACATCTAGTAAGTACGTGTTTGGCGAACACGGGGCCCAAAGCTGAGTATGGCATTGCTTCCACTTACTTGTGCCACGCTCCTTCTTTTCTCTTTCCTGACCTCCCTTGGTCACCTCTTGTTCTTTTCGATCCCGACGCTATTAGAGCTAGGGTATCTTTCATTTTCCCCTTCTTCCCTTTCCTCTTCTTCTCTTTCTTCTTTCCCCCCGCAGGAAGCTCAGTTTTGAGTAAGTATGGGCTTGGCAAATCCACGGTTCCGAGCTGGGGACTGGTATTGCGCCACCAGTCCTCGGACACCGTAAGTTTTGGACATGCTTCAGCGACCACCATTGGCGCGATGGTGGAAAGTTGCGTGTTTTGAAGGGCGGAGATCTTGCCTTCATTGGCCGGGTCGCGAGGAAGGATTAAACCTCTATAAAAAAACCTCAACCTCAAGGTGTGTTACGCGCCGATGAGGTGAATAGGTGTTGAGGACAAACACTCTCTAGCGTATCAACCTCTGGGGCAACTGCCGCACCTCAGTTGAGCAAGGCTTAGTGGCGTGATGCGGGGGCTCCACGTCATCGGACATTTATTTCCTCCGAACTCGTGGGATAAAATGAAAGATTCTTGTTTTCCCCTGCCTTGCGAAGTGGGCAAATCGCAAGGTAAGTATTACGTCTCAGGGTCTTCGAAGCGGCCGAGGGCTAAGAGCCCTCCTGCTTCAGGAATAAAAATTGATAAGAAACATAACATTTCACATGAAAATGTTTATATAGTAATGACACGTATAGACGGGACACTTGAAAAAGTATCCCCGTTCTATATATTCAAAGGATTGCAGGGTTTAGTTGGAACGCTGAAATCTATGAAAAGATTGCGAAATGGGTCAATGCTGTTGGAAACCAACACCAACAAGCAAGCGTTGGCACTTTTAAAATGTACTTTGTTGGGAGAGTTCCCTGTGAAGTGCGAGCTATATGCTGCGCTTAATCGCAGCAAGGGGGTCGTAACTTGCAGGGACATTATTGATATGCCAACAGAAGAACTAGTTGTAGAATGGGAAGCTGACCACGTAGTTGAGGTCAGTCAGGACATGAGGAAGGTAAATGGTGTTCTGGAGAAGACCAGTTCCTTCATCGTGACATTTGACTGTCCTAAATTACCAAAGGAACTGAAGGCTAGATGGCTGAACCTGCCGGTCCGTCCCTTTATACCAAATCCTCTGCGCTGTTATTAGTGTCAGAGGTTTAGACACACGACAACATCGTGTAAGGGACGTGACACCTGTGGAAAATGCGGAAAGGAGGCACACGAACCCGGCGTCTCATGCCCAGGGCCTGCAAAGTGCATTAATTGCACAGGCAATCACCCGGTATGGACTAGGGAGTGTGTCGCCTTTCTTGAAGAAAGGAAAGTGCAGGAAATTAAAACCACGGAGAAGATCCCGTACGGTGAAGCGCGGAAGAAATACAGGGCTTTATACCCTGTATTTTCTACCAGTTACTCCACCGCAGCCAAGACTCCTGTAATAAAAAAGAGCATATCTGTTCAAACCGATTTCACTGACGTGCCTACGAGAACGTCGTGCACATGTCAGAGCAAATGCGGAAAGAAAAATGAGTCAGCCCTTCCCGAGAAAGTAAAATCAACACCAACAGTGCATCCATCTACTACAAAAACACCAAGTAGTACAAAACCTGCAACAAAAACACAGACGAAGACAAAGCAGGTTTCTCGGGCTAAACCCCTGAAACCTGTACAATTACCAAGCAAAAAATCGCACAGGCGTAAAAAGAACGTCTCTGTGCTATCCTCCTCGGAGTCAGAACGTGTATTATCCGACGGTGACGCGGAAATACACATTCACGAACCTGACCCCGGAAGTTCGAAACACTAATGGCTTCCATACTTCAGTGGAACCTTCATGGCTATAGAAGTCAACGTGAAGAGTTACAACTCTTAGCGCGTCATAATCCGATATGTATCTGCCTACAAGAGACACACCTTTCACCAGAACATTCACCCTCTCTACGAGGATACAGCTGCTTCAGATATGACGACACGGGAGATCGAGCAAGAGGAGGAGTTGCCGTGTTTGTTAGAAACACTATCCTCTGCTCGCCTGTTCTCCTACAAACACACATCCAGGCTATAGCAGTCAAAATTCATAGTGAACCATCTATGACCGTGTGTTCTATATATCTTCCCCCGACACGAGATTTTTCGGAGATCTCCCTCAGAGATTTAATTCATCAGTTCCCTCGACCATTCCTCCTCCTTGGAGATTTCAACGCCCACAGTGTACTGTGGGGCTCGTCGAGCGATTGCTCCAGGGGCCGACTGCTGAATTGTCTCTTTGAGGCAGAAGATTTATGCTTAATGAACACCGGGGAGATGACCCACTTAACATTTGCCACGGGGTCATGGACTGCTATAGACCTGTTATTTTGCTCTCCTGAAGTTGCTGATATCTTTCAATGGAAGGTAGAAGATGATCTGCATGATAGCGACAATCATCATATCTGGTTGTCGTTGCAGGAACGTGTGACTATTCCCGAAAGCAAGCCACAGAAATGAATTTTCAGTAAGGCTAATTGGACACAGTACCGTTCTCTGTAATCAGAGAGACGGGTAGTGTCCAAGAGAGGGTCGACCATCTGACCCAAGTGATTCATCACGCCGCTGAAGAATCCATTCCGAAAACATCTATTTTTCCGCGATGACCTCATGTCCTCATGTGGAATGACGCATGTCGCTCTGCCATTCGGGCAAGACCAAGAGCATTGCGGAGATTTAAGGCTAGTCCATCTCCGACAAACCTCGCCGCATATCGGATTGCTAGAGCAAAAGCGCGCAGAACTATCAAAGAATCCAGATCCACCTCCTGGAAATAGTTTCTAAGCACCAATAAGAGAACAACATCGTCCACTAAAGTATGGGAGTAAATCCGAAAGATATCTGGAACGTATTCTCGAGTCCCATTATCTGGACTCAATTGTCATGGTCGGGTTCTCACCAATAACAGCGAAATGGCAACTTCAATGGCTGAATATTTTGCTGACCTAACATCTACAAATTGCGATCCTGATTTCGCGAGAAAGAGGGAAACAGCAGAGAGCACATCTTTTGACTTCCGTTCCACCAACTGGGAATCCTACAACTCTTCCTTCTCTATGTGGGAACTTGAGTCTGCTCTAGCGACAGCCCACAACACTGCTCCTGGCCCTGATTCAATTCATTATGAAATGCTGAGACAACTCAGTCTCGAGTCGAAAGAATACCTTCTGGATATCTTTAATCTTTCATGGTCCGAGGGAGTATTCCCTAATTCGTTGAAGGAAGCAACGCTTATCCCTTTATTAAAACCAGGTAAGGACAAAACGAATAAGAGTAGTTATCGAAGCATTGCCTTGACGAGTTGTGTTGGTAAAACTCTGGAGAGGATTATCAACCGACGTCTCGTCTGGTATCTCGAACTGCATGACTTTCTGAGTCGATCTCAGTGTGGTTTCAGGAAGTTCCATTCCACCCTGAACAACTTACTTCTCCTGGAATCAGCAATTCAAGATGCTTTCGTCCGAAGACAACATCTCATCGGAATATTCTTTGACATCGAGAGGGCTTACGATACTACTTGGCGTCATTGCACTCTATGCCTGGGGATTTAGAGGACGTCTTCCCATTATGATCATGTCGTTTTTGGATCAACGTTCCTTCCGCTATAGAATTGGAAGAGACACCTCGGATCTCCTTCTCCAAGAGAATGGTGTTCCTCAGGGCTCAGTTTTGAGTGTGACCTTATTTGCAGTGGCCATAAACAGCATAACGTCTGCTGTAAAGAATCCTGTTTTACACTCTCTTTTTGTCGATGACTTTGCTATATTTTGTTCATCCCAGAGTGTCACAGGTGCGGAGCGACAAATCCAACTCGTCCTGAATAGATTATACCACTGGTCGAAAACGACAGGTTTTCGTTTCTCTGCTGAAAAAACACGCTGTGTTCTTTTCAGTAGGAGACCAAGCCTTCTGGCAGAACCTCACCTCTCCCTGGGGACCAACGTTCTCAAATTCTATCCTTTTATGAAATTCTTAGGTCTAATCTTTGATCAGAGATTGAATTGGATTGAACATCTAACAGATCTAAGAGCAAGAACATTAAAATCTCTGAATTTATTGAAGTGCCTCAGTAGCAGGGAATGGGGGGCTGATCGCTACTCCCTGCACCAGTTTTATCGAGCATTCATAAGATCTCGGCTCGATTATGGCTGCGTTGTATATAGCTCTGCTCGTGCAAGCTATTTAAAGAAGTTGGATAGTGTCCACCATGCCGGAATTCGACTAGTTACGGGAGCATACCGCACTAGTCCCATTCCGAGTTTGTATGTCGAGAGTGGCGAACCATCTCTTTCCCTCCGGCTGCAAATCCTCATGCTACGACACTTTTGCCACTTTCAAACTTTACCCGACATTCTGGGGCACAACGTGGTTTTTCATTCATCCTCTTCTTCCATCCGTTTCTACAACAACAGACTGAGAGCAACCAAACCTTTTGGATATNCCTTAAATATACGCACACCTAATGTCTTACATCAAGGTTTTAGTAAGTCTCCCCCTTGGGCTTTGCACAAGCCGAAGATTATTTTCGATCTTCTGCATCATGACAAGAAGAACACTCCAGCTCCGATGTTGAGGGTATACTTTCAGCTAATCCTCTACAAACACTGGGTCCGTATCCCTGTGTTTACCGACGGGTCGAAGCAGGCTGATGGTGCCGGCTGCTCCGTAGTTTTACTCCGTGAGACCTGTGACTACCATCTAGGCGACTTGTGCAGTGTTTACACTGCTGTGTGCTACGCCATATTGCGAGCATTGCGATCAAGAAAGTGCTCCGGCGGATCACATTTCCTGATTTGTTCTGATTCGCTGAGTGCCCTCCAAGCAATCCAGAACACTGATAAGCTGATCCAGAACATCCAGGATGTATTTTTCTCACTGCAATGTGATGGAAAGAACATAATGTTTTGCTGGGTTCCCGGACACGTGGGTATCAGAGGGAATGAAGAATCAGACGTTTCCGCAAAGACGGCATGCCTCAGGAATCGCGTGGATTTCTCCACGATTCTAAAACGAGATCTCTTAAATTCCGTCAAGATAAGGATTCTGAGTGAATGGAGCGATGAGTGGTTAGCTGTTGAAAGGAATAAGCTCCGACTTATCAAATCGTCTGTTCAGTCATGGAGCAGTTCCTGTAGGCCAGCCCGGCGCGACGAGGTCTTGCTGACCCGCCTGCGCATAGGACATTGTCCTCTCACTCATAGGTATCTCTTACTACTTGATGATGAACCCGTTTGTGAGGAGTGTAGCTGTTCTCTGACAGTGCGTCATCTACTAACTGATTGCAGAAGATACTCAAGTATACGGAGACGAATTGGTCTGGCTGCAGATTTACCAACAATTCTCGGAAATGAAACGGTTAATGGTAATAAACTATTGAATTTTATCAGTAGATCGGGGCTTCTCCCACAAGTTCTTGGGAGGGTTTTAAATTTGCATTCCCTTTTTATCTTTACTGTCTTTTTTGTTTTCATCGTTCGTTTCTGTAATTCGAAAATATAATATTTAAAACATTGTTTTCCTTTTTTTGCGAAATAATGTATTGGTATTCTGTTTTCTTTTCTTCCTTCTTTCTATTTAGATATTTGTTGATTTCAGGAGGGTTTTTTAGTGGGTATGGACGAGATTTTCGGCGAGTCCCACACACGGGGAAGAGTCATTACGGCTCTTCTCTATGGTGCGAAACTGCATTTTCCCTACTGCATGGGCTCTAATGACGTCGATGTTGACGAGCCCTAAAGCCCCACCAAAAAAAAAAAAAAAATCTTACTTTCCAACTCCCTAACGTATTGACTTTCGCTTCTGTTTCTTATTACGTTCTCCCCAACCTCCACATTATATATTATATAATTGTAATTGCTTAAGAATCTTGTTATTTTTCGGACATGCACGAGACAATCCCACCATACATGCTTTGGTGTTCCTTCTTCATTTTCACAAAAACACTCATCTCCATTTTTCCTAATCCTTATAAAATTCCGTGAAGTTTCTACGACCTAGAAGAAATTGTATTAATTGCATGATATAATGTTTTATTTTTATGTACTTATTTACATCCTTTATGTGCATATACGTTTCCTTGCCATGTTTTGATTGTACAACTAAGTATTTTTATGAATTAGAGTATTAAGAATAATAGTACATTTACACGAAGTGTTTATAAATGGTTATATGAAGTGGAAAACCAATTGTCACAAGAGTAGCGGATGCGAAGGAAAATAGTTACTCCAAATGAAATAACAAGTTGGTTATAGAAAATCGTGATCTAATTTTGTGAAATTTCCAAAAATCTCAGACGCATGTGTTGTTAGAGTCCATGTTACAAATAATTATAGTGGGGACAATAAATAACGATACCAAGGTAGTGATGAGATGACTGTCAGAAGAATTGAGGATCCCGACAAAAAGCTTTGTCTACTGCGAAAATTTCCACAACGGTCAATTGATATTTGATTCGCCGTTCCAGTAGTTGGTATGTTGTGAACGTACTAATCACAAGTGTAAGAGTTGCTCGAAGTACAGAATGATACTTTCATCAGTTCAATTGTTTTCTTTATCGTTACGCACGGTTAAGCATGTGAATGCTTTATCGTTACGCACAGCAAGTGAAATCCATGCAGTTCATTTTCTGTTTGATGTTTTTGAAACCTGTCAGTAGCTGATCTAGTACGTAATCAAGGGGGGGGGGTGTACCCGGCGAGGAATCTGGGAAGCATTTCTGAAAGTTTAATGCATTTTTTACTTTGTACTTAAATTGTTCTTTTCGTTTCTTTCGCTCGAAAGTTTGGTATAGGCGCAGTAAAATATTTTCTATCTGCCACATTCACGCATTTGTTTACTATTTCAAGAACCTTGAATATTATTTAACATGGATGAAGCAGAGGTAGAGTAAAACGATATTCTGAATATTTATTTTATTTTCAAATCTCTAATAAAAGACTAATAAGTTGAATTATTTGCTTTGAGCCCGACGAATTAGTTATAGTTCATTACTTTTTCATATATATTTTTAAATAATGGGTTTTATTTGCACTTATTACTTACAAAGGGGTGCCTATAAGGGGGGGTGATGTAATCTGCGTCATTGAAATTTTTTTTTTGGGTGGGGGGTTCGAAAAATGGAGTTTTTTTGGAATATTTAAATAGTTAAGTCATCAATATATTTAAAAAATAGCATATATTTAAATGAAAATCAGAATGTATTAATTTTTAAAGTTTATTTAACATGTTAAAATGTCCGTAATTTCAATTCATTTTCGAAACTATGAATAAATCGTAAAAAGTCATGCTGTGCAGAGCAGGACCGCTGAATAAACAGATGCGTGCGTTTGATACGGGTCGGGAGTCATCTTATAGCAAAAGACTGAGAGACTAATCACCTTCGCGTGAACGAGAAAGTGATAAAAGATACCTGTCTCTATCTTGCAATTGTAAGATGAGTCAACAGACGGCCGAAAGAAAACTCGAGAACACAGCGTTGTACTGAAGATTCATTGTTTTGCCTCCAGAGTATAAGTTAACTGTACGTGACCAAGGTCGGAGCTGAATTTTGAATCTCGTCTCTTTTTCCCATGTATCGGGAACCTGCGTGTTTTTGCATGAGGAAAGAAGTGTATTCAATTTGAAAGCGATTACTCCGGTATTTTATTAAACTAAATCATTATTGATAATTAGTTTCACAGTGCAGCTGAATTTATTAGTTTAATGTATTTATCTTGTCACATCTCTTGGGTAAATGAATTGTGGCAACTGTTCAATATGAAGAGTTGAAATGGCATTCTGAATACAATTACCAACCATTATTCATGAAAAAGATAATAGGTTTTTGTGCCTCTTGATTTTATCTCAATAACTTTCGTATCATGTGGATGTAAACAGTGCGTAATGCAAACGTTTATTTTCCTAAATCTCTTCATTTTTTAACGTAGTTTGTATATTTGAATTAAGAATAAAAGTATTGAATAAGAGAAATTCGTCCCTGTTTTAGGGAATTTATATGACTAATACTTATTCTCTCGATTAATAAGTATTTAGTGCTGAAAAAGGAATTATTATTTTGAAGTTCTCTTTGCATATGACAGTAATTATGGGAAACGTTTTAATGTAATACTGTCCAACCATGACGCCCCCATCCTACTTTTCTGGAGACGTCTTACGCGAATACAAATTTAAATAAATTCAGTAAAAATGTTCAGAAAATTACAATTAAAACACTTCAACTCGCCAACGTTTTGGGTATATTATATCCATCCTCAGGGCTTTTTGAGACAATATTTTAAACGGCTCACATCTTGTTTTGTAACGTTGTGTAATTCTTGTCCCCCTGGTATTACAGAAGTATTATCCTGCAAGTTATATAGTATTTTGCTCTCTTTTGGCCTATTCCTTAAGATAATACTCCTGCAATACCAAGTGGTCAAAAATTATATAACGTTAATTTATTATTTATTTTTTTTTGTTGGGGCTTTAGGGCTCGTCAACATCAAAGATTAATTTATTATTGCGAAGGGTAGAAATCATTTACACAGTCCGGGTTTTAGCTCCAAAATTCCGGATTTTCGGTCTCCTTGTCCTAGATTTGAGATACTGTTGACCCTACATGCGAGGGTAATTGGAGCGTGGAACAGCGCCTCCACTCCTACCCCTTATTTCATCCTTTTAGCAGATATATGTTTCACTGACCACAAATGTCATGATTACATTTTAACTCAGATAACCCTGAAATCGTAGAAGAATTGTTTTACATGTATTGTTGTGCTCAGCGTAGCAAAATAATAAAAATAAGTTGTTAGCAATGAGATGAGGGCGAAAACGTGGCGTTGTCATATGTCTGCTACGCGGGGTAACCTGGCGTAATTCCACCCACACAACTACCGATTCGTTTTCAAACTGCTTTTCAATTATAGCAGAACTTAAGGTTACTTAAATTAGCCTTTAGTCAGTATAAAACCAAGCTTTGTTTTATTTATATTTCTGACAAGTGTGCTAAATTTTTTAAACGACAAAGCTTTACTATTGAAGAATGATTTATGAATTATTGATAATTTCCTTTTATGAAATTACTTATTTATTTTGAGATTGCAACTGCTAGGATGTTTCTCAACAGTTTAAGCTATTTGTTGTTAATGTTGTGCGATAATAGTCAGGGAAAATTAATCCATTGGTCAGGGAGAGTCAGGGAATTTTGAGATCAAGAATCACTTGCCACACAGTTAATCAATCGTAAAAGTATAAAAATAGGTCGTAAAGAGGGCTCTAATGTTCTAGATGTTGGAGAGTCCTAAAGTCCAATTTTTAAAAAGGCGTAATTTAATATTTTTAATTGTTAAGGATTTTACACAGTTAAATACTTACAATGTATAATTTGGCGTGTGAAATAGTTATTTTTCGTCGTATTTATAAATTGTCCTCTTGGAATCAAATTTTGTTCTGCTTCCCAACAACAGCACCGTCGATGTGGCGGGTGCTTTAAAAACACTGATCTGTAATGATGTATCAAAAAAAATTAAATCTCATAAAAAAGATTGATCTTCATACGCGTTACAAATAGTTTTCGTCCAAGTCTAGCTCTTCGATTCTGTTCCACAGCAAATCAAAATTCATTGCTCTTCAGTCTTCTCTTTGGTTATGACATTATAAGGAGATGAAGCTCTCATACCAGCATCTAGGTCATGGACTTTCGTAACACCTGCAACTGCCGTAGGATATACATCTCACTCAATGTGTCTGACTTCCTGTACTGCATTATTCCCAACGTGTATTGCAAGGGTTTTCTCGATTCACAAAGATGTTCCAATCTTTCCTTATTGTATTCCCGGGTGTTAATTTTCTTGATGATATCATGTATTGTGGCAAGCGAATAATAACAGCCTATTGTGATAATGTCGCCATCCTTACCAGATTGATATGTTGTGAATCAGTGTTTATTATGGTGGTGAATAGTAATACCCACTCTCATTTATTGTCGATTCCAATTATTAATTAGACTTTATTGCTTTTAATAATTAATTTAGAAGTTTTTAAGATTTTATATTCGTGTGAAAAATATTTTCGCGAATACTTGTCCCCAGAGGTGGATCTAAACCGTATTAAAGAGGGGAGCATTATTGTTTATATTTAAAAATTGTGGTTTTACAACACAAATTTGATAAATATTTCCTTTAAATGAAATGCATCAAATAAATAATTTACAATTAACTATCTGGTATTATTAATAACAATAACAAATATTTATCTGGTTACACTTTTACAAATTTTATCTGTTAAGGGTTCAGGTTCCGCCATTGCTTTTCACGTATTCTAACTTTTTAGCTCATGTATTAAAAACATATCCCGTACACGATTCATAATTCTTATGAAATAAACTGTAAAATTGCCATTAATTTGTGCTCGCATGTTAGGTTACAGCTTTAAAATTATGAAATTATTGTGAAGAGCAAATTTATATCTTTAAGAGCACGGTCAGAAATAGATATACTCAACTCAAACTTGTACTAAACTAATATCAATGACTGCTGTTAGAGAAAATACACATGTAATCGTAACATTGCATTTACGCGTAGATGGTTATGCTACAGAGTAACGTTCAGAAGAACCTGTGAATGTGAGTGGAGTCAAGACGGACACAGTCCACTCGGGGCGTGGTACGTGGAGACGGGAGTAAGATGTCCACTTCTCAGTTACTTGAACCAACCCTTCCATTGTCCCGAAGGCTCTCCATGCCCTATTGTGTGCGCAAGAGAGAGAAAGTGGCCTCCTGTCCTGCGCTGAGTCCCTGAAGCGAATTGAAGCCTGGCAGATGTTCAGCTGTTTCTAAGAGCATTAATTTCCATTCAGAACTTGAAAGTGTAGAGGTGTATTTTACTGAATCAGAATACGTGCAGTGCGGATTTCCAAACAATGTAGAAAATATAATATTTTACAAGTTATTCGAAAATTTCCCAAAAAATGAATGAACTGCTGTTGTCCGGAAGTACTGCGATGAAAACAATATAGATAAATGATGTGATAAAAGTTTTCCATTAAACTTTCTTAATTTTTATAATTAGGAGCGAAATGGATATCATCACGAATTGGAAAAAGAGTATACAGTATGCTTAGCAACAACTACCGTATTTAAGAAAACTATATTTTGAGCCATTCCTAGTTTTCTGCTCTTTTGATCAAGTGTCGTAATATATTGTTATGAAAGTTTACGGAATTAATAATTACACACTCCAGCATTACATCCGTACTCCAGCAATGAATGTTTGTATAATATTGCTCCAAGAGGAAATCAAATATGATAGTTCCTTATAATGTTGAATTTTTGTGGGTTTGTTGCATTTATTAGTACCTCAGTGACTAAGAGAAATATTTGTGAGAGAAATGAAACAAAACGTCATTTTTGAGGAGAATAAATTATTTTTAATAATATGCACAATGGGAATCTGAAAATATACGAATAATTCATTAGTCTCTTCTCCGTGACTTCATTCTTCGTTCGGCTCTATGACCCCCTCCCCTCTTTCCTTCAAGAGTATCATGCCATTTATGAAAGCACTCGGAGATTTTGATGAGATCAGTTTACTGACTTGCGCCCGGCAGGCCGTAAGGGAAACGCAATTTTAGGAGCAGAAAACTAGATCCTCAATCACGTGATTCACAGGTTTCACAGTTTTCTGTGTTTTCTTCTCAAGTAAGGAGATAATATCATTCGCTTATTCATTCCTTTTTGTCTCATTTGAAATAAAAGAATTGAATCCTTTTGAACCGTTTTTGACTTCGCAAGATGAAGGGTTTCAAATGAGCTTTTATGAATGAGAATTCTATTGACATAAGCCATAAAATAAGTATTTATAAAAAGAATCTCATAAAACTTATTTTACAAGAACATTTTGCTTGGTACATATATACTGGTGCTTTACTGAACCACAGGACAATTTTTTTGTCAGACTTTGAATATTGTCATCTTGTCTTCATACTGTCTTATCTTTCCCAACTTTTATATACTGTTTTATATACCCCTTTATATACTGTTTATGTTTCCCAACTTCGGTTTCACGTTTTAGTTATTCATAAGTTGGTACCTCAAAATAAAAAAGGGTGTGTATTAAACACTATTTGAATGAATTCTTGGCTTTCACCAAATAAAGAGCAAAATTATTCTCGGCTTTCCCCGCGTCCTGTGTTCCTATACACAACCTTTCGCCTAGTAGTGCAGACACCTTCAGGTGAGTCCTTCTGTGATGGATACCGACGAGTTGTCACTAATACTCATAATAGTTGTCACGAATGTAATCCTGGGGGAACTGTTCTTTTTTAAGTATTCAAAATATTTCTAACGTTCTGGTAAGGTTAATGGTGATTGTACAAGTGAGGTCTGTCGAATTCAGATAATTTTTACTTCCCATTCTACCTCTCCCAACTTTTTTTTTTGTATTGACCTCCTGGATTTTTACATTGACCTCCAGATAAAAGTTTGATGAATGCTTCCTTTTTGTTGATAACGCACTATAGTTCTTGAAGGAGTTAACTCGGATATCAGAATGTTTTTCTGCCGTCACGTTCTGCGCGTTCTCAAACCCATTCGTTTCTAAAGGTTGAGTGTCCGACCATGAAGTTTCTTTGTCTTATCATTTCACCTACAATCAACAATGATAAAATAGTACACATGATAAATTTACTTCTATAGCCGTATTTTCTTGGAGTCAGGTGTGTGGATATTAGGTAAGAGTTCATAAGGTCACACTTGGATAACAACGTGAATAGCAATGACATTTTAAGGGATTACGAGATTTGTTGTGTGTTTAATTTTGACTTTTTTTAATTTATTATTCTGTTATTGTATATTTAAATCTCAAACACCAAATTCAATGTTTTTTGCCTGTCTGAAAAGGAAAAGGAGAACAATAAAAATTGTTGTTTTGGGATACACTTCGACTCTCACCCTGCCTCTTCGGTTGTCGATATACGTCGATATTCGGTGTCCCGATATTCGAATAATGACACAGTAAGAAACTCCAGTAAGAGAAGTGAAGAAGCTTAGTTATTAGTATATTGATTTTGATCCGTGAACGTCTATTCATTATTTCATTGAAACTCTTATATTCGGTTTGCGAAAAAGTTAATTTGTACAATCATAAAATTAGTAAAACTGAACCTTTACGATATTTGGTTCCTTTCCAACACATCCTCATTCTACTCGCATAAAGAAGTGTAACCGTTACATTCTTTCCTCTATTATTCATTTGAGTCATTTATTAGTTGGAAAGAAAGAATTCATTGCTACGACAAAAATTGTACGTACTATCAAATAGAAAATCAGCAGAATTCAATTATCCGAACTCCAATCATCCGGATCGCCAAATATCCGAATCGATGGTTGAAAAAAATTGTTGTATTTCTTTTTACTTTTCTTAGCTATCTATAGATCTACTACGCCATTAAAATGTTTCTTTTAAGTCTATATTGTGAGAAATTGGTTTTTTTTTTCCTACAACATGAGTCTTTAGCAATGAATATTCACAAGATTATGAGAATCAACTATATCTTAGTCGATTTGACTAAAAAGATAATCTTTTTGTTTTTGAATGTTTGAGTATCCGAACTGGGTACGATCCCAATTGATCCGTATAATTGGAGTTCTACTGTACGGAGGAAAGGGTTCAAAATAAGATATTGGTCGTGACGTATTGCTAATAAAATTAAACAAATTTCATTGGACCTTTTGTCGTGCACGTGAGCGGAATACGTCGTAATGGGAGTCCCGTCTCGAGAGAAGCCAGCCACCCCAGTAGCATTCTTGTCGTGGTGTACGCTGACCGAGCGAGGCGAGTGCAAGGGCTTCTCGCGGGCGGGCGAGCGGGCAGAGCTCTAGCCACGCCGCGCAGGTAGAGGCAGTACACAAAGGAAGAGCGCTTCAAAGCCCAGCACTTGTTCACCTGCCTCGCCACCCTTTTCCCACCCACCCTCGCTCTCGCTTGCCCACTCCTCACCCCGGTAGCACGTGTCCACTCGGGAGTTCCCGTCTGGGCGCTAGGAACACGTCTTAGAATTATTCGCCGTGAAGTCGCGGTTCATCTCTGTTAGATAATAGGAACATATCAACTTATCCTTTACTTGTCTTTTCGTCTTGCAAAGACTGCCTCATGAAAAAATGAATGATCCTTTCGAAAGGGTTTGTTTGTGTTTTGCAGAATTACTTTGAATTCGCTTTCTCAATTTTTATAAGTAATTTTCTTCGCATTAAAATATACAATTCATATATATTTGTGGTAGATTTATAGGATTGAAATTCTATAAATTACTTGTACAACACTTTTCTCCCACTACAAAGTTTATCCAATTTTTCTTGTGAGATCTTTAAAAAAAATATTTTTCAAATTTAATTATCACAGTGTCATAAATAGTAGAACAAAATGTTGTACTACCACTCGACTTTATTGCACTTCATTTCTATTGTGGGTGTGATAACTGAATTTTTCTGACATTCCATCATACTGGTTCTCAAGAAAGAATTCTTAATTGATTAAACTGATCACTTCACACACCATAAATTGTAGTTAATAAGTACATTTTATTTTAGTTTCAAATTAATTCTCGTGTCATTCACGTTCCCGCTAACAACATTTATAATGATTTCTATGATGAGTATGAAGAGCAAGATAGGTAATTTGATTTGAAAGATATCTATGTTGTGAACTTGAATGTGTTTGAGTATAGTTGTTTGTTTAGTATTCAGCTTTGTTACATTGAATAATTTAGTTTTGTTCTTTATGAATTCGATGAGAATCTTCCAAGCAAATACTATTTCCGAGCTTCAAGTAGATGAATACTACGAATCCTTGGTTAATCCATAATTCTTTCTATTATCGAATTATTAAAGAAAAGGTTACAGAATCCGTTCGTTAAGGTTTCGTAGTAATAATGTGCTGCACAATATTTCTTCAGATGAATATCTCGTACTTGCACCCTCCCATTTCTTGTTACTCCGCTGTATACCTCAAGAACATTGCTTCACGACTCGAGAGATTTTCCTGGTGAAATCTCCGAAGGAAAGATCCAAGATGTATATCACCCCCGGGCGGAAAATCTCAGCAACGAAGCCTTTAATACACGAGGGATAGAAGGGGCTAACGAAAAATAGGAAGTAAAATATTCGGATATGACGGATGACACAGACGACAAAAGAAATGCATCAAATGGAGAAACAATATCGAACAGAAAAAGAGGGCGGACAAAGGAGATGTCAACACCATTAAATGTGAATTCTAATGAAAACCGAGTTGAATATAATGAGGTTGCTTGATTTTGCATATCAAGATGGAACGCAAATGTTCAAAAATAAAGAAGGAAACGATATGGGAAGAATGAATAAGTAAGTAGGAGAAAAATCAGTGACTGGAGCGTGATTAATTACACTGAAGCTATTCATGAAGTACTTTTTAACAATGGAACCATTTTCTATTTTCATTAGATTTCTTGGTGATGTGGTTTGAATAAGTCGGGAATACTAGCTCGTATTTTGATTCATAATTCTGTTCATGTTAATGTAAGCAGATGCCTATAATAACTATCCACCTTTATCCTTATTATTTACGAATGTTCTTATTCATTTGCAACAGGAATGATATTACCTGAAGTCTTTTGTAGACTTACTTAGTAGACTTCCAAAACAAAATTCATATCTTTGATATCATTACGTTTCGTTCATTCGTCTATACAATTACATAAAAGTATCTCAGTTATTAGTATATGAAATAAAAATTTTCTTTTTCCTTTTAGAATTGACTAAATTTATTTTTCTATATGGCCTTTACTCGATTAACTTTTTTCTGGTGTCTAGTTTCTAATCAGATTAATTCGTTTATGAAAATGTTCAGCATGTTTCACGTTCTATTTTGATCCCACTCATCTAAATATATCCAACACCTTTAAATTCCTCGCGTAAATAAAGAACAAGGCGTATATATACTTGAAAAATCTTTGCCTTCGCGAAGTAGGGAAATAAAGAAGCTTTTGCGTGTAAAACACGGAGGGAAGAAGACGTGACATATTCATATCCTGTGCTGTGAGAAAATGAAAGTGACTGGCATGAATCTTCTGGCGAGAGCGTACTCTTTCAAGTTTATGGTTCCTGCAAAAGCCCTCTCTATTATACTTGACGTCTGTTCATAATATGAAAGTATTTAAGATTACAATTTCCTTAGTCCATCGTATTTCTAGTACTTCACACACTTCTAAGATGACATAAACCCTGAACGTCTCTGGTCTTCATGGTTTGACTTATAAAATGTTTATATCCAACTGCGTGGAGAAAGAGTTCTACGAGTAATTCTCTGCTTTCCTCATTTATTTCTTTTAGTATATCGTTTATGCTTTATTTTTCCTTTGGTTGGAGTACATTTTAGTTTCTTCAGCTATCCTACATTTAAGTCACGAAAGTAAATCCTTTGCGTAGAACGCTGTTACATAACAGGAAAGAATCTGTATTTACAGTCCATTTTTTGCATTATCTTGCGTCATATCGATGCCCCAAAAGCTTTTTACAGAAGGGACGATTGAGTTACCAAACAACGCAGTGGTAGTTTTCGTGGTCCGCGAATAATTTCAACCACAAAAATATTGTAATATTGTTATTCAATTGGTCTTGCAATATATTTCGTTTATGAATGTCCCCTTCTATACACTAAGTTTGAGGACCTCTTGTTAATAACGTATACCACACCACATTCTTCTTCACTTCAACCGTTTCAGTACGTTCTGATTATGGAATCGCTTTGTGAATTCGTGTCTCATGGCCATCTTGATTCTTATCACTCTTCCTTCCTTTCTCCTGGATATTGCATGCTTCTTGTCAGTGTTTTCTCTTACGTCCCAAAACATAAAAATGTGCCAGTGAATCTGTATTGTGAGTCATAGAATGCATTGTATGGAAACATGATATAGTTAATGCCAATGAATGGAAACAGGCACTATTTTTGAATTAAAATAATCAACTTCATTAGTAAGTAGTAAAGATGACATAATGGAATTTTCTCAAGTAGCAAAATGATTCTTACATATTTTAGTGTTAGTTCAAAAAATTAAGAAAAAATAATGTGTAACATTAATAATGTCATTGAACACAAATTAATCTTAATATGTAAGTGAAAGAATTTTATTTTCTGAAACCTTCTTTGAAATAATTATATAATTAATTTTGCCGATAATTCAAGAAATATTTCCTATTATTCTATTTCTGGCATTATCCTGCCCGTGTCGGTTTGATATAGGTTTTATTTTATATCTGGAGAAAAGGTGTGATGACAGGAGTTTATGAAGTTGTGTAAATTAAATAATTCTCAAGACTCGGTATTAATTTTTCTTGATTTTTTCAATATACTACTTTTCGTAATTGGATTTTATGCTGCATGTCCTTCTTAAAAAGAGCTTGAGAGTGTTATGTGTTCTTTATGGAGTATATTCCAAGGAATATACCTCTGATCAAATCCGCTGTACCTTTCGATAACTCAGTACCACCATCATATACCATTTATTTCGACGAGTACCATTTATTTGTTGAAAATTGTGGTGACGATGTTTGTGGTGGGGTGCAATGTGACAAATAATAGGGTGGAATAGATTGCAATGTAAGGTAGGAATAGTTTTCGGACGCAGCGATAGAAAAGCAAATCAGTATAAAGTATTACTTGTGTGGTATAAAAGTAGTCAAATACGTTCAAATTTTCAGTCAATTACAGAAATCATAACGGAAATCTGTATTAATAACGAACTATTATTTTATAGAAATATAACTGTGGTGTGCATGAGTGCTGCGCGTATGGTTCTCAGTATCATGATGAAAGAATGTACAGCATCTTAATGCTATGCCAATCATAAATAAATTTTTGATGTTTTTCGAAACACCGTATTTTTATCGAATAGAAGTTAAAATACTACTCGTACATACATTTTACCCTATGATAAAATGTATCAAGCCGAATTATAAACTATTTAACTGCTGAAACTAATGGGGGAAAACGTAGAAAAAATGAATTATTTTGGATATACTTTGATGCAATGATAATAAATTTCATACAAATGCATACTAAGTGAGAATATTTGGAGTTCTAAAAGAAACCCTAGTAGAATTTTAACCTGGCAAACCATTGAAACAACTAGGCCCCTGCCTGTGTCTCTTTGGACCTGTGATGAAATGGTACTTATATGGGAACCATACTTGGTCCTTGCAGGATGTACACCTGGCTAGGTATATATCGAGATACGTTCGGTTCAGACATGGTTCTACATAGATGGGCCCTTTCGGGTTTTCATGGGACAAGCTTAATAATGATTCGAAATTCAACCAGTGCCACAACGGCTGTGAAACGGAGTGCGCGTGGATAATGTTTTTCTGAAGACGTGGCTTAAAATGTGAAAGAAATGGAGTGGTATAGATGAAAAAAATGTGCTTAATAGAATAATGTGAGAAAGAGTAGTGATATCTTATACAAGAAAACAAACTGGACAATGAAGTAATTCAATCCTGTAAGTTATTCATTTTCTTCATCGTTCTCTGATTGTGTTAATCATAGAAGTTCATACAGAAAAGTGAATTTATTTTATTTTGGTGGCTGATGACAGTGAATTATTATTTACCGCAAAATTCTATTACAACCTGCTTGCGATAGGTAAGTGCTAGACTTATTAATTAACAAAATGAGTAAAAATTGTGTGTTTTGCTTACACGTCTTATAATAACTCTGGAAGTGTTGGTTTTTGAAAATAGAATATAGAAAATTGTATTGGAAAGAAGCACAAAATTTAAAAATGCGTGTTAAAACTTCCCATATTTTCGTTTATTTATTTGAGGCATAAAAAATAACATACTTTTGATTCTCTCTCCAGATGGATATAGTAAAATTTCATTCGGATCAATCAGATGTTCGCACATTCAGTTTTTACAAATAATCAAGTAAGGGAATAAATTCTTATTTTGCCAGCTACAGTTAAAAAATCTACCTCAAATGAACTTCAATTTTTTACATTCACCATGAAGTCTCATCTATTGTTTTTAGTTTTCTGATATTGTAATATTTATACATATTCCAATATCTTGTATGTTTTGGGAATAAGTTGCCATAAAAATTTGAATTATTTATATTTTGATAATTCATTGACAAATTATGCTCGTAAATTACCTGCGTAAAAAAAGAGGTATATTTGTAAAGTAACGATAGATTTTGTAGTTTATTATGCAAATGATTTATATCTTTGAGGCGTCTCGAACAATGAAAACGACAACAAAGTGATTAACTTGACCTGTGTTGCGGTTACGGTGCCAAATTTTGAGAACCTCTGTGAGGCTACACGACTGCGATTTTTCCCAGCACGTGACCAGCTGACCGGAAGGCACTCGAAGGGTTGGGTGAACTGAAACCTCTCGAAAGGGTGGGTGGCGTTCTTAGAATATTTCAGAATTCAATGTCCGTTCTTAATAGTATCATTAGCGAATTGAATCTACCAGTAGCGTAGAGTATATTTCATTCAAATCATTATTCGTTCGGACAATTAGATAAAAACAAGCTAGTACGTGTCTTATATTGCAAGTATTGACTCGATGTTTCACGAATAGCCTCGTTAATTACATTATCATTATTATGAATTTTAATCATTGCTATGTTAATATTTTTGTTCATTAAAATCAGATTTTGTCATTATCAGCATTTTTGCTTCGTTATCAAAAATTCAAAACACTCGAAAAATACTGACGACACTTTATTTATGTTCTTAACGTATTAATTGCAAAATCTGTGCAACTGATATGGGTGAAAAGGATTTATTTACCTCATAGTACAAGCCATAAACAGCTACAGTATCCGGAACATATCTTGAATTTTAGTGTTTGAAAAAAAATAACATGAGTGTCTAGTTTGATTTATTTAATTTTCAAAGTTCGTTTTTGTGCAATACGATTTTTAAAATTAATTTGTTTTGCTACTTCTCCCGACATGTACAGAGGTTAACTTTATGCCAACGGTTCTCAATTTCTTCTAATGGCGACGTTCTTATAACCAACAGAAATAAAATGATCTCAACGAACTATTTTTATAATTTAATTCAGTAATCGTTGAATTCACATTTATTAATTATAAATCTAGCAATCCTTGAAATGTTCATTCAACATAAAATATGGAGAAGATTGCTCCACAACATACACTAAAGTATTTTACGTTTAAATCAAAACTTCTAGATAATAATCCGATTGGCCTGTTATTACACAAATAACTACGTAGTGTTAAATAATTTATTATAATTAACACAGGTCGAACAAATGGAAGATACTCTAGCATATCTCATTACTGGATGCAGAGTCTCCTCTCTAGGTCATAAAAATGCTCTTTCTGCTCCCTGACCGCTTCAAACAAGGCACGGATCCAGTCCTCCCCTACTTTCTCTGTCAATATTCTTAGAAATCCGCCGACAAAAGTGCAGTGGACCGAGCTTCTCTTTGGCTAACCCCAGGGATGGTCAACAACCCACCTTCCCCTTCCAGATGGTGACCCACTCATTCTTGTTACTCATTTCCAAAGGACAATCTTGTCATCCCACGTACAAGTGCGGTGTCGCATTGCAGTTTCCAAAAATAAATTTCTCCAGCTAGCAAAACCCCTCAGCAACAGTTTCGCTTTATTGAAAAATCTGTCACCCCCTTTGCTCTACGCTGAGCGTAGTCAGACGGAAACCTCGTTTACTTAATTGTTCTCATTTTACAGGTCTCCGAGAGACAAATTCAGTGAAACCAACGAAAATATACTTTGTCAGGCCTTGCGAACAACCATTGTGTTCGCCAAAGATCAAAACGGCGTAAGAACAGAGAGACGAAGAAAATGACATTATGTATTTTTGTGAATAAATCTACGTAATTTTTCAGTTTATTTCAAACGTTTTTCTTTCTTAATTAAGTCCTATGAATTAGTCAATTAATATTTAGTCCTATTAATTATCCCATATATTGATTTATTGCAAATTATATATTCATGATCTAAATATTATTAAGAAAATCTTTTGAACTATTATTTACTAATATTAAATTAATGATTCAATTAGGTTGTCTATTGACCCATGTTATTACCATAATAATCCTCTCTCATGAATTTATAATTTAGAACTATTAGAAAAGTATAGATTTTATGGTGATTTCATATCATTTCCTCATTGAGTTTTAAATTTTAAAAAATTCCATTCAAATTTAGAAGAACATTGTATTTGTTCGTAAGTATAGAGTTTTGTTGGATTTGAATTTCGTTAATTGGCCTTAGTTTGATATGTCAATTACTCTAGAAATACAAGATATTTCATGATTAACATGAATGAATAAAATTTTGTGTATAAAATTCTTAATGGTTTTCGCGGAGATATTGACTGTTATAGGAGAATACAGTGAAAGGACTGGAAAATACCTCGAAAAAGATCCAGAGAAAATTCGGTGGTTTTCGGTGAAACGTTGGTCAAATATTAACTTGAATTTCCTGCCTTACCATGACATTTGTGGCACTGATCAGACAACATTGACATGGACCCATTACCGGGCACTGACATGGGACCGCATTACAGACCCGACGAGGGGCATCTATGGTCGCCATCTCAGGGCCGTGAATAGCCAGGTCGGGACCCGGTCCTGATTACAAATTCTACTGGGGAAATGATGATGTCGTATGTTGCTTACTTTTGACTTCAATATAATTGAAATTATTGCACATTTTTTATTTAATTATTATCAATAAATAACGTTTTGGTTGTTTAAAATATTCCTATTTCAGAATTCCTCCGAATTATCATTCGTTCCGCTAAATTCTCTCCGATATATTCCGCTAAATTTCTCGAAACAACCGGAGCTTAGAATTTTTATAGTTTCCATTTTGTTTGAGGCGTGAAGCAAAATGTGACGAGTAGGAATGCAATGGCTACATTTGCGCAGCAGTGAACTCGGAACGGCCGCGGTAGCGTCAGGGACGTGTGTGGCGCCCCGAGGAGGGCAGGGGTTGTGGGTGGTGGAATGAGACGCACCATCGACGCCGTCGCCAGTCGCCAGTCGCCGCCACGTCCTCTGGGAGCGTCGCCCATTTCGACTCCTAAATGGCTTTTGCGCAGTCACCTCCTCCCGTGTTGCTGTGCCGCCTCCGTCGCCACTGGTGCAGTCCCCTCACGTCCACGTGTCACTTACGTGCACCACCCCCTTGCCGCCTCATGTCGCTTTGGTGGGCGGGCGACGTCCCTGCCGATGGCTGCGAGGCATTTACACTGGCCACACGTCGCCACCGGGGCCTACCCCTCACTCCTCCACTAGAATATTGTTGCTGCTGGTCACATGAATAAGGAACATATTTTTTCCTGTGTAATGTACTAATAATAAATAACTAAAAGCCGTTACAAGCTGCGTATGACCACGTGGAGGACAATAAACTAATTTACTCTCCGGAAGCAAGGACTACGGACCATCCCATCAATTCCAATCTAGACCCCGAAGGCAGAAGTGGATTTGACATTTCAGTACATTCTTAAGAATAAAAATAGGTTAGTACGTTTTATAATATTAACAGAATACCAACATATATAATAAATAACAAAAAAGTAATTTCACAAGTACGTATTTTCATAAATTATAGATTATAGATTATTTGGATTATATTATAGATTATTCGGATTAATTCGAATATTCAAATGTAGATATTCGGATTAATATTATAGATTATTCGGAAAATATTGTTCACAAATCGTAACTATTAAAGTAACTTTAAATGCGAGATTATTTATTTCAATAGCAACCTAGCAAGAACCTAGGATTACTAATGTGGTTGTACGAACCTAGAAATATTGTGGTTGTACAAAAAAGTCATTTGTTAGATGTTTCTGTGAATCAAAATGTAATAATGTGAAGTAACAGTGATATGTGATATAAAGCACGTATATCAATGATAAGAAAATTTTTAGTTAAAATATTATTTATAGCCTATATTAGTAATCATCCACTTACTCAGGCGGTGAGCACAAGACTAAAACTTGAAATCAGAAGATTTTTCATGAGAGGTTTTGTAACATCGACCAGATGGAGTCAACTTTTGCCATTCTGTTTTGAATGTGCATGAGAAGGACAGAAGTTAGCAAGTACTACAAAATCAAAGACGGGACAAATATTACGTCTTATTCGGAATCGGAAGTTGCTTCAGTCCTCATTCTTCCATGACGGAGTATTTATAGGTAAAAGTGCGTTTTAATTTCAAAACCTTCCGCGATGTAAATCGTTCCCCTCGTGAATCACTCGCGAGCCAACGCGGTGGCGAGTGGAAGAAGAAAATAACGACTTTTCGCTTTTTTGCGGTATTGATATATTTTGTCGGAGTGTGGAAGAAAATGACATGAAGGGTTCGTTGAAGCCATTCGTTGGAAAGAATCACTGAGCCTTTTCATTGCGGTTGCCACAGGGCGCGCTCCGCACCTGTGTCCTTGTGGCTTCCCACACTCGTCCTTCGCTTACTTTCTTCTGTCACCCTTTTGACTGTGTATTCCATAAATCGCGTGTTTTTTTCGCTCATGTGTTTCTGTTGATTTGACCGAAATTTACGCTCTCTTGATGTCGAATACTTATATGCCAATTTTCGATGTATGGCTTTTGATAGACTCATAATCAGTAAAATATCTTATCATTTTAAGATCATTCGATGCCGGGATTAGTGATTGTCTTCCATTTGTAGGAACTAAACCGAAAATTTGTTCGTTGATATGTTTCAATCATGCCATTAAACTGCAATGTGTAATAAAATTATCCTTACATTCTGTAACTGTTTGATTTTCAGGCACTGTTTTTTCCATTTTGCTCGTTTTATTTTTATCTCCGATTTTTCTTTTATACACTTTACTCTGACTAGGTCTTACTTCGAGATTCGCAGTTGATAATATTGTGCTTCTCTTCTTCTTTTTCTTTAGTAATGTGAAGGCTTCAACAAGCATTTCATTATCCGACTCCTTAGTTATTTCTACACGTGATTTATCTCGTGTCTTTTAATCTTTCCTTTTTCCTTTACTGCGCTCCCATACGTCTTGAAGAAAAGGTGCGAGGAGAATTCCATTGAAACGTTCATATTTATTGCGTGAAGTGACGTGACTACAGTTCGTACAGAAATGACCAATGTTATTTTCTCCCCAAGTTACCGCGAGGAAAATGATGATTCTTAATGATGTGAAAGCTCGTGTCTGAGATATGTTGAAGGATATGCTCAGAAATAGTGAATCATAATCTCCGCTGAACTCGCTACATGTTGATATGTTCTTGCGTACACCTTCGTTGGATTATGAATTTTATGAACAAATTACGAATGTTTTGTATAGCATCTGTTCATTCTTTCATATTATTCGCGTAAATTATTTTGTAATTTCGTTCTTGAGAAAACATTATTTCATCATCTCATTACACAAACAGCAGTTTATAAACTCACCAAAGTTACCTTCCCTATCTCAATAACTACACTAGGGTGGTTCTAAAAAAATCAACTTTTGAAATTAGGACGGAACACCCTCACATTTTGTTTTGTCTTAAAATATGACTTCCATAAAAATTCGTGTTTTAAAAATACTACCATGCTTCCAAAAAATTTAAAATTCAAAATGAAATTTCAAACTTTAAATCTTGCCATCTACTACTAAAATATATTTTTTTAATCTTATTTTTTATGAAAGTCTTGTTTATTACATAAAACAAAATGGGGTACTCCAAATTTCAAAAGTTTAGTTTTTAAGAACTACCCTAAACTACACTTCTCTTCGTCTCTGCTGATGGTTTCATTCTTCCCTTTTCTTTCCCTTGTTGAGCAACCCTGTCGGACAATCTTCGCATGAGTGGAAGGAAAGACGCCGTCGTTCACGCGCGCGCTCGAGGCAGTACATTCGGCTGCTGCACCTCGGTCGGAGAAGGGTTAATTGGTGGCGGAGGTTGTGAGAGAGGAAAGGCGTCGCCGCAGGTCGTTCTTCTACTGGAGACGCACCCTCGTCTCGGACAGACAGACAGACAGTGGCATTTTGGAGAGAGGAGAAGCTCTCTGAAGGCGACCGTGGTCGGACTCTGGTGAACCATAGTACTTGTGGAAGTTGATGAGTTGGGACTCTGTTGAGAGGAGGCATATGGGAGAGATACCGATTCAGGTACTGTGTGGGTGGTGAATGCATTGCACTGTTATGTGAGAGGAAATGAAGGGCGCGTAGTTATAAGAAACTAGGGCAAGTATATATGCTGACATATATTTTGAAATTGGAGCTACTGTATAGAGTGGCCTACAGATTTTGTTACAAGAATAGTAATTTATTGACTCTTCTATGTTATTTGTGTGTGTGAAGACAATTGTAAAAAGAATTCGTGACTAATTAATCAGTAATTATCATACAACCAATTATACTTTTTTCATTTATTTTTCCGTAGGAACGAATATTGATATAAACTTAAGAAGTTGTGATAATATCGAAAAATACATAAATGTATTCAATTGTGAATGCTCACAAGTCTAAATAAATAACTCATTAAAAAGTGATTTGAACTTTCCGGATGAATACTGTACTAATTGGCAGTGGTTCACGGGATAGGTGCGAGTTTGTGCGATGTAAGGGGACTCAAGTCAACTGCAAAAGTGTGATAGGAACAAAATCATTGAACAGTACTGCACTACCTCAGTGCTAGTGCTAAAATGCCACTGTGTCGTGTTGGCTAGACTTATTTATTCTACGGGTTAAGTCATTAGACATCATTCACACAAAAGCACTTTCACTGCACTGACACGATTTGAATATATATGAGTGTAAATATACTTTTTCTTAGAATCTCGCTTAGATATTTTATATTTAATAAAGAAAATTTTAAACCAGTCTTAAAATAATATATACTTATAAATTGTGCATATGTACCACGTATGTTTCTGACACTACGTATTGTTGAGGAGCTGGCTGGATATCATATATATTGTTAGGTATCTCCTGTGCGGATTTATTTTCGTATAGTGAATAAAGAAAATCAAGGCTAATATCTAAGAACAAATATCATGACCTTGCAGAACATTGACGCTTTTGGGTCTTTCTTCCATAAAGTAACAAGGTGTTTGAATAGACGAGGTTTACCCTATGATAGAGACAAAACATTTTCTTCTTTCGTCAACTATCTCCCGCATTACTCTTTCCATCTGCTCTCCTTTGACTTGTTTCAGACAGCGTTTTGACCACAAGCAACATCTGGTCTAGTTACTTTCCGATCACACTCACACTTACAGAAAGAAGTATGGTCCCTTGCTTGTCTCCGGAGAGTAACTTAGTTTATTGCCACCCACGTGGTTATACGTAGTTTGCAACTGCTTTTTTACAATAAAGTTTATTTATTCATTGTAGTCCAAATAAACCTATAGTCTGAAAATTTACAACATGACAAGGCTCCAAATAATGAAAAATATATATTTTAAAAATTGTTGCAAACATTTGTGCAATGATTTTAAATTTTGAGAGTTTTTTTTCCAACGGAATTAAAATATATAAAGGCTCTAATAACCTCGATGTTGACGAGCCCTAAAACCCCATTAAAAGAATAGAAAATACGGGATAGTTTTATTATGATGGTGTGCAAAAGTTACTGTGTTTAATATAAAATAAACCATTGACTGTAGTGAAAAAGTAACTCAATAGGTGACTTATTGCGGTCTGCCCTGAAAGTAATCCGAAACTGAATCAGATGGTCGTGAATTTCGAGCTCGTGACCGGATTGTCGCAGGAAGAGCTTCAGTCATCCTTGAAGAAACTGGGAACAAGCAATAAAAAATCCTACGGGGCATCCACCAAGACGTACAGTCGAAACATTCAGTTCAGATCGGAAGAAGAGCGATCTCATTTGTGAAAAAAAGATTAAAACCTCACGCCTGTTGGGATAAAAAAAAATGTCGCTGGATTTTCATTTTCTCCCGAGATCGGGAGGCATTAAATGAACTGAAAACATCAGCGATTGCTAAGATATGGATGAATATGGTTTGTGTAATGGTGCAATCCTGGGCTAGTTAATTAATATTAATAATAGTTTCCCCTAATAATTTGTGTTACGGATGTACAAGGTTCACAGACTGATACGACAACAAATGATTTGTATTTATTCATTGAAAACATCAGTTATTGTTCGTTCTCGTCCCGTATAAGTAGTTGATATTGTCTGAAGGAATTTAATATTTTCCAATTTTCATAATTTTGTTAAGACACGGCATGTTTGTTACAACTGCAAAACTAGGATATTTTATTTTAATTCATAATTTAACGATATCAATAATGATTGTTTTATCATAAATCGAAGAGAAAAAAATCTTTTATTATTACCAAATTGGAATTGATTAGCAAAATAAGAATTATTTTCAGATTATCAAAAATGAGCTGGTAATGTATCAAAGTTGGTTTCTACGTTCGTACTGTGTACGTTCAAACATTTCAGCACATTTTTCTTATTGTTTTGGAGTCTGTTTCCTACTTTTACAAAGTGATTTTGAGAAATAATGTGTAATTATTTAATATTATATCTTCTGTAAATTAATGTGCTTTTTGTTCTTTTTAGGTAATGACGATATCGGAATACATTCAACGCGAACTCAGGTAACTTGTATTCAAGTAAGTGGGAACTTGTATTCACGTAATGAAGACTGTTGCATGGACGTACCTACGTACGTACCTTTTAATTGGATTCATCATAATAATTTATTAAATAGTGGAGAAGAGTTAGGTTTATAAAATTTTGTTAAAACTGTTTGTTTTGAATACGTTTTATTAGACACTCGAGAACTCTTGAGGAAAGTTTGTCGAGTATTTTTTTGAAACAATTCACGTGTTTTTGGGTGGATTATATTTGTTTTATACTCATCAAAAATATTATTGGTTTTGAAGGTGTTCGATGGTGAATTTATCTCCGCAATTTTCGGTTAGGTATGAGAATAAACTGAGCCGGACACAGTCGATTTGAATGGGTAACAAGCTGATTTGCCCCGGTGAAAGATCTCGTTCATGCGAGAGTATTCGTCGGAAGAAGTGGGTCAAGTGAACGTCCAGGTGCTAGTTTATACTTGCCAGAATCACAACTACTCATTCATCCAGCAACTCGGTACTGGATATATTGTTCTTGAGTTTAATATCGCACACAAATGTAAAGCACTAACTCAACCTGTGATAAATTCGCTCGGAAAATTGAATGTATCTAATATTCTGTAAAACAATATTAACGATCATTTTTTTATTTAGCTAGACTACTTTATGGAAGGCACGTTTCACCCGGTTTTATATTAGCAATTTATTTGGAATTAACAATACATCAGAATAGTGAATGAATAGCATATTACGATACACAATATTATGAATAGTTTATGATGATACGCAATACAGCATTAAAATTATATCATATGTAAAACTCACAAAAATGAGATTCTTCAACTAATCATGTTTTTATTTTTTCTTTGTGTTTCACTTTCACAGAAGTAAGTCCGACTCACAAGTAAAGAAATAGGCATGACCGCAGATTACCAGCATGGACGGACGCGCCAAAGTACAGTCATTTGTCAGGTCTCACGAGTCAAATAACATTTTTTCTGGGAACATATTGCCCGTCATGACGGATAATGCTGGTGTTCAAAAACACGTTATATTTAAATGAATCTGTAAAAGGATGTTATCTCGATAACGAAAAGGTAAACTATGAAACAATAGGGAAACGTCAACACTTCTTAAAATGTCCTAAAGAACAATACTGTATTCATGTGATTTGTTCCATCCGGTTACGCACAAAACTAACGCAAATGTTCTGCACAATTGCGTATTAATGTATATGATGATTCCTGTTTTTAATTAACGTCATTCACTTATACGCTACTAGGCAGTTGATGACTTATCCACGCAACTAGATCATACCATGTTTGATTATCGAAATGTCGAAGTGAGCGAGACTTAATGATTCCTAAAACTCTCTGAGGCGTTAACATCGATCGCTGTTCATCCCCGGAATGTGTGGCGTGTTGCATGCCTAGTTATGAACTAATTGTGTTGCTAATAAAACATCGCTCGCATGTAACAAAGGGAGTTTGGAGTGACTCAAGCGTGCTATCAGCTGTTTTCCGCCAATGACATACTACATGACACGTTCCATAATAGTGGAGGATCTACCTACTATTAATGACGAATAAGCGACTTTAAATTAAAGAATGTAATACTTCTCTATCTAATTATTTTATGTTCAAAAATTTCTTTGTATATGAGAGTTGGAATGGCCTAGATAGTGTCTATGATTTCTAGTGTAAGTCTTTCGATTCCTTCTAAGTATAAGAAACAAAAAGCGTGACTTACTCAAAAGTTTTCTCTCACAGAGTGTCATTCGGTTGTTTAACAATGAAACACATTGTCATTTAATAGACTATATCAAACATATCGTTAAAAAGCGTGAAATGAAAAGCATTCTTCGATGTATATTTTTTTAGATGTATTGCATTTTAGGTCTTGTGCATATTTTTAAGTGTAACTTCACTACCCACATTACTTTATTTCTTCTTTCTCTGATATGTAGGTTACATTTTATTTATTTTTCATGATTCGAATATAGCTTTTTACCTAAATGCGTCATTGTTAACCTTTCGGAATCAAATGATTCTTTATTCTCTGTATTGTTTTATGCGCAATGAGTTTGTTGCTCCGACACTCTTCTTCCACGAATCTCCGTGTTTTCGTAGATTTTCTTTTTACGTCTCTGTAGATTTGTCGATTTGTGGAGTCATTTTCGGATTGTTCGTGCCATTTTGGTCTATATGTGGCTTTGAGGAATGTGTGCTTTTTGCGAGAAACTCTGTTTTAATCCTTCTTCAGTATCCTACAATTCTTGGAAAGGACATCATTTGTGGTTTTCGATATCGAAATAGCTATTTTCTGCTTTAAAACTTGTATATGTGGACAGTGGCGGAACTAGACCTAACCGGGGAGCATTTTTATTAAAAAATTATGGTGTTACAACACAAATTTTATAAATATTACCTTTAAATAAAATACATCAAATAAATGATTAACAATTAACATCTGGTATTGTTAATAATAATAACAACAATTATTTATTAAAGTTATTAATATGGTATTACTTTTATTAACCGGGTATTATTAATTTCATTAATCTGGTATTAATAACAATAACATTTAAAACTAGTAACAATTATTAATCTGGTAACACTTTGTTATCTGTTAAGAGTTCATGTCCAATGGGGGGGGGGGCTAAAGCCCCCATAGTTCCGCCACTGTGTGTGGAGAGAAACGAGCAGTGACTGGTTAAATGAACTAGTGAAGTTCTATGAATGTATCCCAATGTATTGAATGTATCCAAAAGCTGGTGTCACGGCTGGACAAGTGTATTATACTAATGGTAAACGATAAAGAATAGTTATAATTTATTTCGAAAGCGATATTTACGAATAAAGTTTTGTATTTCTGCTGCAAAACAGTTCTTGCTGTAGAAACGTGCCATGTAGCGTTCTGCTCACTCCAGACTAATAGCAATTACGTCGTTTGCACTAGCATCTAATTCACTCCATCACCACGCCAACTAATTTCCTCCGAGCATTGCCGTAACTTCTCGAACTACTGCTTCCATTCCCAGCAGTTCATTTCGCAGCTACGCGCTTTCGGTTGTCGAACACTACAGCTGATCGTTTTACGTCGATCGATCCTGCTTCTGGTTGGACTTCATTATGAGACCTTCGCTACAAAACACAGTACACTCGAAAGTACAAACAAATCTAGACTGTGTCCTTGTCCAATTTTATTTATGCTATGAATTCTTTATCATGAAATATACGCTGGGAATTCATGAAACTGTCACCGAGCGAAAACATTAATTTGTTTGTTTTTCATCTGTGGTTGTTTTCCTTTATTTGCCGTGTAAACTAAATGTTAGAGAGGAATTGTAAAGTTGTACCTGGTAAAGGATAAATTTATATTGTATTTAAGGTTGATATTGTAAATTAACGAGTAAACATTTAGTGATCAAACCACCAGCATCTCTAGTTATGCCGGACCCAGTACTTTACAGTCTAAGATACTTGTGTCCTGTGGAATACTTGTGAGTCTCTCATTACAACTAGCACTGCGGAAATTCCGAGGATGCTGAGGAAAAAGGATGGTGTTACGAGAAATATATTAATGTATCATTTCTGCCCATGATGGGATTAATGTATCAAACAAAGTATAAACTCAAAAGAGAACCATTGAACTTCTTTTTCGAATTATTTGAGATATATTCATTAACTAGGTGGTAATATTTCACTTAGTAGCTCATTCTTGGAGGAAAGTAAACAAGAAGTGTCAATATGAAAAAAATGCAAATTTATTATTGAAAAGTTGCATTGCATGATACACTTTTCCTGCCAATAGCACTTTTTCTGCATTACATGTCAGTGGTGAAATAAGAAAGTTTGTTATATTTTCAATTATTGTCGCGTAAGCTCCTTGCAATACAAAAACATGCGACATAAGTAAACACTCTGGCAACGAAACAATAACTATGGTCAGAAGAGAAGACATGAAACGTAAAACGTAATACTATAACA
>NNCF01133152.1:829343-853892 GCA_002313205.1 Laupala kohalensis | reverse complement strand
ATATATATATATATATATATATATATATATATATATATATATATATATATATATATACAAGCACTAACAGAAACAATTGAAAGAAAGCAATCGTTTGTGTCTTAACCATCAAATGTAAAAAATTGGAATAAATATAAAAGAATCACGAACTTTAGAGCACGTATATTTTCTTTATTCACATTCCGCGTTTCGATGTCAGAATGTGTCATCACGATTCTCTTCTTTCTTCTGTATCTCTTGCAAATACTCTATTTATTTATTTATTTTAGTTTATGTCTTTTGGCGAGGTTCAGACCGTGAGACCTGCTCTTCCACCTAACCGTTGAACTTGGGCAAGGGAATTGGGAAGGAGAGATGTTGGTTGCCAGCGATCATAAGGTACCGAACCGACATTTGTCTGGAGAAGGTAAGAAAAACCCAGCTGTAAACCTCACCTAATTCGGCCGAGCAGGGTGTGAATCCCCGCTCTACCGCTCAGCAGAATCGAAGACGCTACCACTAGACCACCGCTGTCGATCGCTACTCTATAGCGGCAGGACACAGGATACAAATGTATAGTGTGAGATGCATTATTTCAGAGGACGTTTATGAACTTGGTAGTGAGACGTAGTCTGTGTAACCCCTCGCGATCACACACCCTTCTTCTTAGATATTATGTGATAATAAGATATTTGTGTTATGGTGTACCTCTTGCCCCATCACAGAAACGTCAAATCTCAGACAATATTTTTTTATTCTTACCGTATTTAATGAAGTTTTTTTATTATACCTTTGATGCTATGAACAGTGCAACATTTCTTCAGTACATTGTTTCTAATGTTTTATTTCTTACATTTTATGGTATTTCCTTTAAATAGTATTACAAATATTTTAATAACTCCTTTTCCATAATTAAGGTTAACCTCTGTAGAAAGATGTACGCTGTCGCGGACGTTTCTGTAGTTCTCTTTGAGGTGAACAATATTGTCACCTATCTCTAAGCGAATATAGCGGATTTTGTTCTCGGCTTCATCTAAATTTATCGTCGAAACTAATTTTCTATCTTTCATACATTTAAAAAATAAAAGGTAGTCCATGTTTTACCTGTACATCTAAACTATTTCCTTGCCAAATTACATCATAATCGGCATCTGTAGTTTAACCACGGTAACGGGACTTTCTGTATACAAGATCTGTGTTCTATAATCACACCCCTTTCATAAAATGTGATCTTGGGGTATGATAATATATTTGTTTCCGGTAATATAGCGTCATTTCCTGATGGTCATAAAGTCGACATTTCCTGATGGTCATAAAGTCGGGAAAGGTATTAAAAATTTTGGGTACCATCAAACTCGACAATTCTACCTGCTCTGATGGTTTTCCACCCGCCGCGCCCCTCCTACCAACCGACCGAACTGACGCTAATGGATTTAATGAGTCACTTTCTGGAGAGTTATTTAGAGTGCTATTAATTAAACATTTTTATTTTTATTCCCATTATCTTAAATTTTTTGAATTCTACACATAATTTCATTATAAATGAACCCAAAAACGAAGTATTTATGACACTACTGAGTTTTAATCTTCTGTTAACATAGTATGTAAAAAGTATTGTAATCGTGAAAAATATTCGGTCGCGAAATTTTGACGAATATATGTTTTGGGAGCCTCTGATTCCGAGAACAATGTGCGTAGTTTTCCAATTATAATTTTCTGGATGCTTTCATGAAACGTATGATTGAAAGGAAAACAATTATTTTGTTTATCGTACTGGAGTAAATGCGTTGGTTCTAGATAGTGCATCTACGTTCGGCACTTTAGGTTTTAGAACCAAACACTTTGGTTTTGGAGAACTTTCTGGCTCCGGTTTTATTTCTGACACAATATTTATTTCCCTCTAAATCATGAAATGGTCTTTTTATGCAGTTTATGATACGAATGAAACAATAAGATAGATCTTTTTAACAGCAGGTTTGGTTATTCGTCTGAATGTCAAAAATAAAAGGGATAGCCGCTAAGAAAGCTTAGATTTAACTTCAAATTTTCGTCAAAATATTTTTTTCAACCATGAAAGTTCTTCTTTAATCTTCATAATTAGGGTGTTTTCTCGTGAATTGCTCATTTATTGTTGAATTTCTGTTGTTAGTAATGTATGTGCGGGTGTTGACTACAAGAGCGCCATACTCACATGGTTTTTATTTCCTAATTTATTTTACTAAAGCAACACTATTTTATTCAATACTTTACCTTTTTCTCTCTCTTTTTTATCGTTTTCTTTTACATTTTTGAACATTTATTTTATAATTCCTCTACAAATTCCAGAGCAAACATTACTCTCGGAATATTTGCATGATATTCATCTTCAGGCACATTCCTGAGTCAGGAAATCATTATTTCACGAATCATGAAGATATCTTTGAATGAATTTGATTGATTATTCTGAACATATTGCTCTCGATAATTTGAGAAGATTTAAATATTACTCTTCTTATCTGTTGACAATACTTTATTACTTTATTGTCTTACTGTTTTAACATTCACACAGCATTCCATTTTTCGACGCCATAATATTCTTAATTCCGAGGTGAAATTGATTCACAAAAAGAGAGGACGCTCAAAAAAAAGTAGTAGCAGGAAGAGAAAGTGCATGCAAGTCTCCGCAGCAGCAGCTAGGTGTGCTGGCCTGAAACACGCGGTATGAAGGAGGGTTTGCTGCGGACGTAACCTTCCTTCTCATTTTACGTCACGCAAACTCATTTTTTTTATTTGGTGTCCGTGATTGGAGCTTTACTAGAAGAGTCTTCTCACAATTCAGATTAATTATAAGAAATTTGAAGAATTCTCAATAATTTTAAGAAATCTCAATATTATTTTATTGTTAAACTATTCATGAATAATTCTGACTTCGTTTATTCTTATGCATTTCCATTGCTACTGTGTTGTTATGCTTTAATGTAATGCAACAGCTTTAATTAAACCAAGAAAACTATTTTGCGTAATCTGTTCTTACAGGGTTGGTGTGATTGTACACACGAGTAAGAGAGTTTGTTATTAATAATGACTACAATTAAATTCACTGTAATAATTACACTTAAATGACATTATTGTGAGGTTTTTGTAAACATGTAAACATATATTATTGATTTGAAGTAAATATTTCAACCTAATTATTACAGGATTGGAAAAATGAATTTTAAAATTAAAGAATTTGAATATAAAAATTAAGAATAAGAAAAACCAAGCCCAGATCAGTAAAAGAAACATTAAGTTACTTGATCACACGTTTAACCTCAAATAAGTCCATTTTCCTTTCCACAATTCCATGTTGGTGACCGAAGTTATCGTCGTCCTCAATCAACACACTTATAGTTGTAAAAGATCCAACTTTCGTGCAACCACCTGCCACAAGTAACACATTGAACTCAGTCACTGGTCGAAGAAGTTGTCACGTGGTACAGTTCCAGACATTCATTGCACTCATCCTCATTGCTCTTCATTTTCTTTTCTTTGGTACGTAATCTCTCCTAGCATGGAAATTAATGGGAACAATGTGACATCTCTCCTAAGTAGCAGATGTGCAAACTCTCCCATTTCGGTAAGAGAGATTGCGAGACCTTTTATTTAAACATGGGAGTCTAATTTTGTAGCTTATGAGAAATCGTTTATTTCTTAAATATTTTGAAATACTGTCTTTCTATGAAATTCAGAGGTAGAGTTATAAAAATTCAAGCACTTAAAAAAGTAGCAATGCATTATTCTAGGTTTTCGAAACAATCAACGTGCACATTCAAGTAGACTCCAGTACTTTATTTTTCATTTATATTGGCCTATGGTATACATGACCGTCTTGCCTTTAACAAAGGTCATTGTAAGACTCTCTTAACTTACATTTACTTTTATCTATTTGACACTTTTCTTCATTTTCTTTAAACGCTCTGTACGACGCATCCGCAGACAGAACCACGGCGCATGCGCAGAGGAGAAACCGCCAGGGTATGCCTTTCTCTGGGTATCCCCTCGGTGTATATTTCGATAATTCTGATAATGTTAAGTAAAAAATATTTGTTAAAAATACCGCATTAATTTAATTCTTCATTTTTAGTATTTAAATTTTTGTTTGCATTATAATAGTCGCTCCCCCAACAAAAATTTAACTCATCCATTATACCAAACAAAACTATAAACATTTAAAAAATCATGTTTCATAAAATCTATTTTTAATTATTTTACATTTATACATGCAAGATACTAGTAATTAAGTTGACTAGTAAAACGAAAAAATCTAACAAAGGTCTACAATTACAAAAGTCTAATACACCAAAAGATATAGCAAAAGAACGTATTTTATAATGTAAATTTTCGCCTCTTAATTAACTTTACAACTTTTCTGTATTTTGAAAATCAGGAATCAATGCCTCAGCAATCTCCAACCACGATGAATATATTTTTGATTTATTCTTGTAGATGGAAATATTCCACGAAGTAGATGGTTTCGAATTACGTTGATCAACTTTTCGCTCTAAATATGAAATTTTCTTTCCATTTTTACTGAAATATATCAAATAGTGTAACTCTCCCGCAAGTGAAGAAAACTAACCACTCTAGAATGTTAACTGTGTCACTATTGACTTTGGTTTTTCCCTTGCGACCCGGAGTGCAATGCCTTTTTCCTAGAGCACCCCTCCACTATTGGGTATTTCACTGTAATCCAGTTGGGTAGACGGCTGCAGGGTTGCCTAGTGAGCCAATATTGTGTGCAATTTTTCATTGCGAATCAACAATCGATTTTAAAATATTGTAACGTACTTAAATGTCAATATATGTTAGAGATTCCAAAATAATTCAATTTATTAAAAAACGCGGTGATTTAGATTGTAATTATAAATATGTTTTAATTTTAAAACGTTATAGAAAATGTTTATAAAATATTCATCAAAATAATAATAGAATGAGTTCAGAACTACATAAACAATATTCCAAAGAAAAGTTATTCTCAACGTAGAACTGAAAGCGCACCTCGCTCGCAGCTCGGACGGTGCTCATTAAAATTCTATTATATTTTTGCTATTGCATATTATGATCTACAACTTGGTGAAAAACTTCCTTATGACTTATGCTTTAATATGATGTAGGTAAACTCGGAACTTCTTCACTCAACTTTTTCAATTCACCAACTCGTTAATCACACACAAAATGTTCAATAAATTACCACTCAGTTGGAAAATAAGTTACGACTTTCGAACTCATGTCACTTTCACAATCAATAGTTGAAAACTATACTGTTAAAATTTAGAAGGGAAATATCGATAAATGACTGAAAAATCGCGAGTTGAACGAAAAAAAACAACAACTTAAAATGAGTTTGCACATTTTCGGCTTCAAAGCTATTTTTTACTATGTTCCCCCAATTTTCTACAAAAAATAAATTCAGATTCAGAACCCTTGAAATCATAAAATTTGTGACTATTTCGCCAGTTATTACGACCATGATTCCAAGTTCCCGCCCATGAAACTGTCGCGCGTTTCTAGAAGAATGTCGCAGGTCAAAAAGTATCGCACGCAAGCCAACGCACAGTAATATCGTCGCGCGTCACTCGTGTGCCTGCGTCCGTTAGAAGCATAGTGTTTCTACGACGTACAGTAATGCGTCACTGAACACGGCGACGCTTTTACTGTTCCTGTGACGCCAGCGTTAGCCGCGGTATCTGGTGTTACGCTGCCACATTCCCGTCCTGCGAAGAAGCGGACGCTCATCTTCTTCTAACTCTTTCTTTATCAATCCTATGTGGGTTACGTATTTCACAAAATTTTTATCTTTACTTTGTTTCTATTAATTTATTTGTATTCGTTACGTTGAATACTCCTTCTCCTTTTAAAAATTCTAAATATTTATACCACTGTACAACTCACTGGAGTCACTGCACACGCACTCAACTCCTCCCCGACCCTCTTTGTGCGCCGACCGACTCTCTCCTATTGCGCCATCTCTCTTAGCTTCACCTTCTTCTCTTGGGAGTATAATTTCTTTTGTTATTCCAGTATCATGTTATCAATAATAACATAATTAATAGTCACTCCGCACATTATTTAATTTTCGATATTTAATAAAGTAATTAGAAACAATACTTTCCTATGAAGTATACTTTAGATTTCTTTTAGTAAGTTGAGGACACATTTAAACGATGCATAACATCCATTATAATGTCTAACTTTACTTGTAGTTGGTCTCTTAAATCTTAACTATGTTTGGGGAGTTTTGTGGATGTGTTCGTTTTTAAACAAAGTGTGAATTTCTCGAGGGGCGGACTCGAGAGGAGTGGTACGGAGTCACTTTCAGCCACGACACACCCCTTTTGCCTGCAGACTGTAATTAGCGACAAAGCGCCTCCCTTCAGCGTCGCCTCATGGAACTCTATGAGCGTGCTGGTGCGGCTACGCGGAAAGTATCCCGGCAATTGTGCGTAGAAAAAACTATTCCAGTCTTAAATAACAAATCCTTTGAGTGTGTGTGAAACAACCTAATTTCATCTGTCAATTCAAGATGGGTTTTTAATATATTGTAAGACCATTTATTTAGGATACATTACCACATACCTGTACATAATAACCTATAGTCCTTTGGACTAAAATTTTACAAATGGTGTATTAATCGGGATACAATTCAATTATCCTTGTTGCGAATTTGTAAAGAAAACTCTCTTATAATTTATTATTATATTAGTACTCAAGGTTAGAATTTTTATGTTGGGAAATATTTATAATTTTGCTAGTCTGTTGTGAAGTACGCATACAAGCGAACGGACGAATCATCTTACATAAGTTTATTTTTAGCGTCATTGAGTTCTCCGAGGAACACTTCAAAAGAAGACCAATACCAAGACAATCGTAGTCTTGGTCTTATTCTTGTAAATTCTTGTACTATCTACTTTATGTACGAAAGTTTGAATACAAAAAAATAAATAACATTTATTTATATTATTATTACAAATGGAGAATCCCTTGAAAGTATTTATATTTTTGTAAATTAGAATGATGTTTTAAATAGTTTTATTAAAAATAATTAAAATACAATGCATGTTGTAAATAAGTATCATATGGGTAGTCTTGCTTTTTCTGGAAACCTTGCAGGCATGGTTTCGTTCTTGTATCTTGTTCTTGCTATTACAATCTTTGTCTTGGTCTTGTATAGAATATTTTGTTTTGGTCTTGCGCGACCAGGAACCAGGACGAAGAAAGCAAGACCAATATGCGAATCACTACTAGTCCATGGTCATTTTATTTCATTTGTCTTATTTTGGTATTCATGACTATTTTCTTTTCGTGACTTGGTTGTTTTTTATTCGTGGTTACTGGAATAGTAATACTAGTGTCACCAAAGTTCTTCATATCTTCCACTAGGTCATTTACTTTTAACATTAATGGCTGCGAAGTAAAATGTTTTTAAACTGTCTGATGTTCCAATCCTGAATTGTCCATTACTGGAGCATACCGACTAGTCCGCTACTGATACAAGAACTGACTTATCCTGGATGTTATAAAAACGTTTTAAATCAAGCCAAACTAATTGAAAATTATTATTATTATTATGAAGGTATTGGATTTTAGTTTTCGTACATCGGATAAGTCATTTTCGTATTCTACTGCTTTTACTACAATAGGTGAGCAAGGAAAGTCTCCTTATTCGTCTGTAACTGACACCTGTTCTCTGGCTTGCCATCTCATGCCGAACGATACTCACGGAATTGGAATATCAAATTAAAGAGACTGAATCCCTTCGTTTATAGAATCCGTGATGTCGTAACTAGTGACAGTTATATCTTACACGGTCTCAGCACGGCGCAGAGCGAAGGGCTGAGAGGAGACGGTTCGTGGCAGCCGAAGCGAGACCTGGCGTCTCAAGGGCCGTGCACTCTGCAGTGGAAGGGCGCTCCAGGTCTCAGGGCAGCTGGCGGCGTGGCAGCAACGGCGAGGCGCGTAGAAATGTAATTTAGAGGCGCCGCGTGGCGGGTAAACAAGCCGGTAATGACGTAATGGGGACGATGCTTCTTCGGGGATGCGCGTTCCCTTGCGGCTTCACGCTGCCTCCGCGTCGTGCCTTCACTCCGAATGCTCGGTTCCCTATCGGCTCCGCTGTACGCAATCACATCAACATCTCTCGGAGACGAGCTGCTTACTCGGAGCGTGCACTTGGTGGGAGCTAAGCACACTCAAAGCGTGGTATGTTTCGTTCGTTACGTTTCCCACATTTATAAAAGATAAATTGTATGAGACAAGTACAAGATATTATATTTTTAAGACCAAACGAAACTTCAATTTTTGTTATGCCAACCTTTCGATATTATGCTTACCTGTTTCTGGGTTAATAAGACTCTTTACATTATTTAGATACTTTCCCATAGTTACATTCACCATTCCATCCGAAAACACAACCAACTCTTCATACATCCTATCATCTTTACAAACGATTTTTAACCAAGCGAAAGCGATTAAGAAAAAAAGCGAGATTTTTATGATCGTATAAAATTAGCTTTCGCTTTGACCGGTTAAATCGATTCGTCCTAGCATGCAATTTATTTTAGTATTATATTTCTTTGGTCATTGTCAATACCAAAATTTTAAATGTTTTCAAGTTCCCTATTCAAAGTCACTTCCAACATTATATTAATGAAGTATTGCTCCATTTACATACTTCCTTGTTGTTTTAAACGTTTCTATGAGATGTCGAGTAAAATGGAATGGTTCAAAGTATATGTTGTTAAACACAATCTGTGGCATATCTTAAATCCTGTTGGTGATTCGTATCCTTTCTTCAAGTGGCGAATGGCTAGTTTTTCTAGTAATTAGTCAATATGGCTGAATACATACCTGTTATTATCCATGTTGACGATTTCATTCTGTTTGTATTGAAATTGGTGAAACTTCCTAATTGATTGTCGCTTGTCATTAATTTAACGTATAATTCATACAATAATAGTACAGTAGCTCCCTTTCAACTCTTACATTTGTGCTAGGAATCGGTGGAAATAGTCCATCAAGGGTCCTAAGGCAGAGGTGGATTTAACATTTCAACACACACCTAACGATAAAAAATAGTTCGACACCTGTTATAGTATTAACAAATACCACCAAACATTGTATTTAACAAAAAACAGAAAAGTCATTTCACAAGTACGTATTATTATCAAGCTATAAATAATTCAGAAAGCATTGTTGGTAATTCGTAACTATTAAATAACACTAACTTCGCTAATGATTATTTCAATTAATGCCGTCCCTAGGCAAGAGCCTAGCGAGTCTTTATAAAAAATCCACCTCTACCCGAAGGAAAACCGGAGAAAAATCCAGACCTGGATGGGGCTACAAAATTAATGTACGCAACCGTTCCAGGGTTGAGTACAAATGCAACTAAATTTATATGAATAATAAGACATAATACAAGCATGCAAGAAAATAGTTTTTGAAATTGTTGTCAGATATTTTGAAAGTACTACAACAATGGCGCGATAAAGTACGAGACGGCTTTAATTTTTATTAAAATCAATAAATTATTTTACAGTGTAGAACCACAGGTGCAGAAGGTAGCTTTTAACCGCGGATTTGAAGAGATTCAATTTCATAATATCTTTTATATTTTTGGACAGAAAATTGTACAAAACGATTCCCAGATGATACGGCCCTTTTTGACAAAGCGCGGTTGACACTCTCGGACGTTGAATATTGTTCCTATTGCTAGTACTGACTTCGTGAACAAAACTGTTTTCTAACAAGGTTTTCTGAAACAAGGGTGGTGCTTCAGTAATCGGTCTTCACAAACACGACATTTTCATATTAAAATGCAGGGAAGTGTTAAAAAACTTAATTCCTTGAATAAAGGTTTACAAGAGATTCGGGGGTGAGATTTACAAATTATCCGAACTATCTTCTTCTGAATTCTGAAAGTTTGGACGCTCTGTCCGGAATTGCCCCAGAAGATAACGCTGTATCGTAAATGGGAGAAAACATTTGCAGAATATACGCAACGGGAAATATGTGGACTAACAATATTAACAAAGATTCGTAATATGTAACACAATTTGCGTAATTGAGAATTAAGATTGTCAACCTGACTATTCCATTTAAGATTGTCTTGAATATGAAGATCTAAAACTTTGTATTAGTAACAGTTTTTAATTGTGTTCCGTTTAAAGAAAGAGAAACTGGGGGTAAAGATTTTGTGATACTGGTTTGTCAGTGTTTACCATAAGGCGATTTGCGTGGAACCAAGTCGAGAGGTTAGACAAAACATTTTGAGCGTTGGCGTGTTTACATAGGAAATTAGTGTCATCGGCAAAAAGAACTATTTTGCAATCTGATGTGGAAGACGACATATCGTTCACATACAATAAAAAGAGTATCGGACTGAGAATTGAACCTTGGGGAACTCCGCGAGTTAGTGGCTACGTTTCTGAAAGGCAATGCTCAAGTACTTAAATTTTATATGATATTTCAACCTGTTGATATTTTTGAGAAAGTGGGTAATAGAGAATTTGGTCGATAATTACCAACATTGTGTTTGTTTCCTTTCTTGTAGAAAGGTTTCACTTTAGCTCTCTTAAATATGTTAGGAAACACTTCTTCTGATAAAGAATTATAAAATATATGTGTGAGTGGATTTAATATAACGTGGGACGAAAATTTAACAATAAATTCGGGTATATCAAATAAGCCTGTTGAAAAACAAATTTTTTTTATTGAACTGATGATTTTCATGGTTTCACTGGCGTTAGTTTCGGAGTGAACATAGAATGGGGTACATGGATGGATATATTCGGAGAACAGTGATTTGGAGATATTGAATTAGTTGTATAGCTACTTCTGAGAAATAAGAATTAAACAAATTTGCGATGTCCTGAGGATTTGATACAATTTAGTCATCGTTTAGTAGGGAAATGTTTTCTTCGCGATTTTCAGGTGACGTGTAATTGTTAACAATATTCCGCCTGGTATGGGTCCGGTTGTTCGATTTTAGTATTTGCGTGTCATTTTCCATAACTTTAGCTCCATAGACTACATTTCGGAGAATAGTCTTATATTTACGGACATGATCATGGAATTCGGGTGCTTGTATATAGTTTTGAAAGATAATATAAACGGCGTTTGTTTTTTGAAGAACTTCTTATCCCTTGGGTGATCCATCTATTGTATTTATTTGTGTTAATTAACTTGCTTTTATGGGAAAGCTAGAGTTGTAATGCTTTAGGAATATTGAGATAAATGAATTTGTTGTCGGTGTTTTGGTAATTGTAATATCTTTTCATGTTTTTCCACGCAAATAATTTGTAAAGATGGATAGATTTGTGTCGTTAAACTGTCAAGAATACGTGTAAATGATTTTAAGTGGTTTCAGTTTGTCTTGAATGATTAACACTTGAGCAAGGTGATCACTGTATCTGGAGCAAAACACATCAGAGAAATACGAGATATCATTGTTGACAATAATCTGATCTAACAATGTTTCAGGTGAACTGGAGAGGCGAATGGGGTCGTTTATCGTAATAACAAGACTTGAAGGAGTCGACAAGATTCTTGAATCGATTTATGGGTGAATTTGTGTAATCGGAAGCACTCAGGAAATCTATATTAAAATCACCACATATACCGATAGATTCTGTGGACTTACGTGTAATACGTTTTTAAATAATCTTAAAATTCCGAAGAAATATGTCAAGATCTGATTTAGGAGGTCTATAAACACATACAACAATAATATCTATGTCGGTCAGATAAACTGCAGAAAATTCGAACACGCTATCAACGCTATCAAAGTTCTCGTAGTCTGACAATTGAGAAGATAAAATATCATTACGAACGTAGATACACGTACCTCCGTTGGGATTTTTTCCTTTAAAATCTTGTCGACAGTAAGAACTTGCAAAATAATGATTAGAAATATATCATTGATGTTTTTGTTGAAAGCCAATGTTCAGTGAGACATAGCAAATCGAATGTATTTTTGTGTACCAGAATTTCAATCTGTCAATATGTTTGAAAGGGATTGGACATTATGATGAAATACAATTATTTTATTTTCGCAAAAAGTTTGTGATTCCTGAGAAATGGATTCGATGTTAGATTGTGGAGGGAAATATGTATTTTTTACAGCTTCAAGGCGTGGATCAAGCCCGCACGCTGCACCCGAATGCCATTGTCATCTTCGAGTACCACATCGTACTCTTGAGCGCAAGTTGTAACTGTGTATGGGGCGGAAGGAGATGTGGATGTAGGAAGAGATGAGGAAGCAGGAGACGAAAGATCAGGGACAAGGGAAGAAATGGGTGTTGACATGGGGAGGGGAGGGTGTATGATGAGGTAGGAGCAGAGAGATGTGGAAGAGGAGGTGTACGAGTAGGTGAAGGAACAGGAGAAAAATGCGAGGTTTGATGTGAAGCTAGGAGAGAACCGAAATGATGTTTTCCAGACGGTCTCAAGAGTAAACCGTGCTTGGTAAAGTCCTTGGCAGTCAGATGAGGTTGCAAATAAAAAAAATGTGAATTTATATCTGCCAGGTGATGTTTTAGGGAGACGTTTGTCAGATTAATTTTGTCGTTTTTTGTGGAACGTTGAAGCGTGGAGGCAGGTTGGAGAGTACTATGTTTGTGTGCTTAGAGGTCGTTTTTGTTTTTGTAAATGTTCAGAAGTGTTGAAATGACCACCCAAGTTAATATCGTTCTTCCCACCTATGATGATTACTGTGTCCAGCTCTGTGAGTTTTTTTAATGTAGGTGTCCAGTTCTCTAATAACTTCAGTCAAACGAGCGTTTGGCTTGAAGACACCGGAAACTGAGAAGCAATCCACGCCAAACAAAGGACATGTGACGAACGTGCGAATCAGCTAATATGAGCACGTTTGATTTCTGCGTGGAAGTGTTGGCTTTTTCTCTAGCACTTCTTAACGTGGTTTTGGGCGGGTTTGCTTACCAGTGCGTGGTTTGTGAACAGGTTTAGGTACTGGACGGAAGGGGATGAAACGAGTAGGTTAGGGAAGAAACTGGGACATCATCTAACACACTAAACCAATTTTGATTGAAGTGATGGGGTTGTGGTCGAAACGGGTGATAGCAGTTGGAAGGACGGCGAGAATTCCTGACTGTAGTCCAACCGCCGATTGTGTTCTTATTGACCTCTTCCAGCGTACTGATCCGTGTATCAATATGATGTATCAAGTCTTTGTACGCCTTCTGAAGATCAATTTTGAATGCGTTGAGGAATACGATTGTGTCTATTGTCGTGAGTTGTTAGCAACTTAACGACTAAAGCAAATGAGTACACGAAAACCGACAACTAACACTGACATATTAGTATAATAATAAATTTATTACATCGGAAATTGCAGTGAGATATTAAATAAATAAACAAACCGACTACTAAAATGACAGAACTAATTATTTAGGACGACAACTGCAGATAAATTAGTTCGATAAATAATTAACTAATACAATATTATGTTAGACTGTAATGAATAGCTAAAATAAAAATCAAGAAGACAAATGGTAAAATATTGGAATAATTTTGGGTAGCGCAACTTGGGTAGCGCTACAATAGAGTACGTAATTTATAAGTTATAAATGATGTAATAGTATACGCAACAGAAAATCTAAATGCACGAAAATAAATAATATTAATGCACTAAGAAGTTAAATTTAGTATTCCGTTTGTACTTACGTAAACATTATCACACCTTTGAATGAAGCACTTGTATCAAAACAATGTTTTTTGTGGGGCTTTACGGTTCGTCGACATCTAGGTGATTAGAGCCCTGAAAACTTGTACAGGTAGGGAAAATGCAGTTACGCACTGGGGAGAGACAACATGACTCTCCCCGCGTGTGGGACTCGCCGAATGAATCAACCATAAAAACCACTAAAAACCCTCCTGAATTACAACTCAAAGCTCAAATATCAAGACATCTCAAAACATTACATACATCATTACAAAAATAAAAAAAGAAAGTGGAAAATGAAAGATATCCTAGCGTCGGGATCGAAAAGAACAAGAGGTGACCAAGGGAGGTCAGGAAAGAGAAAGGAAGGAGCCTACAAAAAGTAAGTGGAAGNCGGGGGGGGGGGGGGACAATATGAAATTATATTAAGTCCGTTAGGCTTGACAACCTTAGGAAATGGTTTTAGCATTTTTTCACTCTCATAACACACTCACACATAACAAAGAATTTTACACTACAATGATCTAAATACGACTCGTACAACTATTGAGTCACAAAAACTCGAAAAAATAAAATAATTAGAAAGATTCAACTGAAAAAATAGAGAGACCACATTCACGAGAGAGCACTAGCTAACGCTAGCTAATACTCATGTTATTTCTATTTTTCTGGATCTTGCATTCTATCTAGATCGTCCTTCCATTGTCATGATTTAGCCCTTGAAGCAGTTCTACAACGCTTCTGCAACAGACTTCCCTTTTCCTTGATTATACCTCGCTATTGTCTTTCCCATTACATAAGCCGTTCTGATTGTCTCCCCCTTAAGTATCTTCTATCTTGGGTGTCTCTCTCTATGTTTGTCTCTGCCGACGGATACTGATTCCCCTACTGTTTGTTGAAACCCTTTGCATCGTGCGGTTCTGTCGAAGACTCAGTCCCATCACCCGTTTCGCCTCTGGGGATGAAGGCCACTTTCAGGCTTCAACACGCTCTGCGTTCGCTGACTCGTCTGGCTTCGGTAATGTTACCATTTGCCTCTGAAGCGCTCAGAAATTTTCCCGCCGGAGAGAGTATTTCTTGTTTCGAAAATTCACAATTTTCGAGGCATTTTTCTTCACTATCGCTATTCAACGAGTTGCGAAAAGAAAGATTCACTATTGAAAGGAGGTATGAGTTTCTATCTTCGATTTGTGATAAAAATGCTTTCGGGAGTGTCTGATTCGAAAACTTACGAGTACGCCGAAGATCGATTAATCGATACATGAAGAAAATTTTCCTTCCATATTCGCTTCGTGTAGAAATTGCGTATGTTAGAAGTTGTTGCTCTGAAGAGAAAGTTGTTGCTCTTTGGTTCTGCTCTCTGCGCAGATTCCGTGGGAAAATCAGGAGCATCTAGTGTGGAATGTGCACTGATCCTTGTAACTCTTCTGTGGGCAAGAGAGGTTATAATGGCTTCCGCGAGGCAATGAATGTTGCGGTGAGGCAAGTGTTGCAAACTTTTGTGGTGAGAGACTGTGAGGTTCAGCGCCATCTTCCCGTGTCTTCATCGTTGGGAAATATGTTCTAAAAGTATCACATTGTTTACTTCTTTTTAAGTAGTTATCCGAATCTGAAGAAGGGTGGGTTTCTTTTTATAGCAAACTGAACAATTCTAAAATGGCTCTCTATTTCTTCCCATTTACTCCATGAACGTTCTTCAGGATAAGTCATCTGTGTAGGATCTTTCAATTTAGATTAGTTTCTAGAAAATAAATTGACCTTTCCCACATTACTTCTTCCCGTTTTTCTGTTAATTCTTTTTTTATACGTGGTGCGTAAATACAAAAATTAAAAAAAAACAATAAAGTAAACGAAATCAATAATGGAATCCCCACTAGTGCCCCAAACACGTCGATTTTCACTGGGAGGGGAGGCATAGATTGGGAGCTGTGGTGCACGACGAAATCGGGTTGGGAAGGCGGCGGCGCAGCGTTGCACATTTGTGTGATGACGACGTGGAAGAGAAGAAGATCGTCGGAGCGCGACCATCTCGTGCGCACGCGCCGATCGCTCACTGCGAAGTGGGTCAACTCAATCCCCTGACCCTCGGCATTGCCACCCTCGCCTAAGACACTGCTTTTACCCTACGTAAGATTGGCGAATGTAGTTACGCAATCGTTGGTTAATTAATCGGCATTAGATAGCACCCGTTTGAATTTTTTCAGTGTGTATGATATGGTTCCCGTTATCAGAATCGAGTTGGTTTGTGAATTAATTATCCTTCTAAGCTTAATTCGATATTTCGAGTTTCAATTAATTGTTCCAAAGTTTTCGATTTTTTATAATTAAATGTGTCTGTTATACTTGTCTCGGAAAATATTAAAAGTAATTGGTTCGCGTTGATTTTTGCTTACGCTTAAATATTGTCGGTCTTTGTATGAGGAATTTATTAATATTTGGATCCATTAATGAAAATAATCTTTCTGATACAGTTTGCTGAAAGTCAGCTTAAGTACTGGCAGTTGCTGATAGTTACGTTCATAGGTAAAAGTTTTGAAGAATAGGAAAAGTTCAAAGAAAGAAATAATAGAATAGCAGGTTTGTAAAATATTATTTAAAATACTTAAAGTATGTGAAATTATTGAATGAGAAATGTGAAATCAGTAAATTAATACTACTTGCTGTTGAAAAATGTTCTGTAGACGTAATCTCAAAATTTGATAACGAGTCCCTCGGCACTTCAGGTAGACGGGGCGCGAACTTTCGCTGCAGTTTACGTAGGTCCATCGACAGAAATTTAATTGCCCTAACCCTAGAGATAACTCAGTTCCTGGATTTCCGACTATTCTAGAAGAAAATTCTCTATATCCCAATTGCTTTACGAAGATATTATGTCCCCATAAGGATTAAGTAATATTACTCTAATAATTCAGTACACAACAAAACATTTCCCTTAAGAACATGTGACGTTTATTAATAAGATTATATTAATGATAACATATAGAAAATATTGTGGTATAGTATCACCCATCTTTATTATTATTAATTAAAGTGTAGACTTTTTCGCTGACGTAGTCACCATCTTCAGACTAAAAATATAAAAGAAAACAAATTGGTTGTAATAATAATAAAAAACTATTGAGAAAGAAATCATAATATGAATGATAATTGAAATAAAAATGAAAATACACAGAAAAATTTAATCGCAAGAATGTAAAGGAAATATGTCTGTGTATTTTCATTTTTATTTCAATTATTATTGATAATTTGATTTTTGCTTTCTATTTTTATGATTATTACTACCAATTTGTTTTGTTTTGTATTCTTACCCTGAAGATGCTAAGTCAACGAAACAGCTTTCGCTTTCAATAAATATAATAAAGATTGGTGATACTGTACCACAGTATTTTCAATTTATTTACCATGTACCAATCAATGTGCTGCCAACTATCCTGTGTTAATGATAATAATGTTTCGTTAATTATCAATTAATTAAAATATGAAGAGTAAATTTACAATTTACAAATTTTCTCCGCCACGAAATCCCAAAGAATTTAACTTACAGAACATGTATGTAAATTTCTTTACAGTAACCAATATTTCTGGTTGGATTAGGATCCCGAGAGTGTTTAATAAAATATTTTATTTACTAAAATAAAATAAAATTATTTTTATCATCATTTTTTTGACAATACCTGCCGTTACTTTTGAAAAAAAAGTCAATTCATTGTGTCGCTTTATTTCCAATTTTCCTCTAGAATTACTCTAATTCTAAGTTGTGGACTAGTTGAATGTGTGGATAAATTGAGTAGTAGCAATGACGTGGATAGTCGGTGGGCGGAATGGGTGCTTGCCTCAGGTTTGACAGTAGCCACGATTTAACACCCAGCCCTCAGGGTCTAATTTGAATTTCAGCTCTGTGACGCACTACAAGGGATGAGAAGGGTCTCGCAGCTGAGACCGACCTACATCGAGTTCGTCCAGCGACCCTGTGATCGTGTCGTATGGATCTCTCGAGAACGGGAGCTGCATCTTTGCTCAGAAGCAGTTACTGCAGCGAGTTACTTTGAATATATGTTTCCACATCTTGGTGTTTGATGAGCACACTCATGTTGCTTATGAGTACTGAAATGAAGAGGAATAAATAATGTACATAGGGAGTAATATTTAGCCCGAAACGAGCTTGTCTTGGTGTTCTTGGGGATTGAAATATGTTGGGAAGTTTTATCCTTTTTTAATTGCACTCAGAAAAGTAATTTCATCTCCCCTCATATTCTTTCATATTATAATTTAGAGATGCTAACTGCAGATTGGTGAGTTTGCAATTAAAATAATAAAACTATTCCTAACCTATATACATATACGTATATACGAAGGTTTAGAATTAATAGAAAATAGAAAAAAAATATAAAGGAAACTCACGTATTTTAAGAAACAGTTTCGACTTCCGCATATAACACGTAGATCTAACTAAATTTATATTTTTTGATATCCAGATCTTTCTGACAATATTGGAAAGATTTTCAAAATACTTACGAGTTATTAGAAAGTGTATTGATCTTAATTCAAATAACATCTGCAATATTACTCTTGAAAGTCACCTTGCATTCATGGTTCAGCTCACAAGTTCCAATTTAACGTTGTGCTTCCTCTTGCTGCCACCAAAGATAGCTATTAATGAGAGTTCGCTACCAACTTAATTGTCTCTAGCTACAGATTCTGAAACTGCCTTTTCTTTTTCTGTTCGTGATACGTACGTATTAGAAATAGCAATTCTCGTACAAACTAGGAAACAGTTTGTCAGTGTCTTTTTTTGAAATGTGTCTTTATTTGAAATATTCCATGTAGTGAGCAGTTCCCAATTATGAGTCAACAATACACAAATTTCCTGAGATAGATTTTCCGACGTATATCATACGTATTTCACTGGTATCTTGGACACGTTTCATGTGAGTGCAAGAAAGTGATAGTGAAAGGCAATTTAATCCCCGTACGAAGCAATAGCACCAATGACGTGTTACCTCTTCTTCCCCAGGCTTTTCATTGAGGTCACGCTTCCTTTCCCTCGAACAACTCCAAAGTACTTCCTGAGGGATGCATGAATACGTAATAAAAGCGCATAACTTTTCCCCACCTTTTCCCCCGTGCGGCTACGCAATGTCGATCTCACCTTGGGCGCTCATAAAAAGAGAAATCCCCGCCTGAAGACCATGTTTACCCTGCAACCTGTTTGAATTTTCTTATTCTTCGGGGAGGCACTGTGGTACGCCGTGTAGGACAGTTATTTTCAGCGATAAAATTTGGTGTGACTTCGCAAATTAGGTATCAAGTTAAGAAGCGCTAAAACGTTTCTTTGAGAGATTATAACTTAAATTAATAAAAGATTCTACTGCAATAAAGGGTAGTCTTAGTGGCACCAATGCGGACTCTCTTCTTCAGTCTTAGATTGTTTTTTAAATTAAAAATTCCTCTCCTTAACATTTCTTCATTACGTTATCAAAGTTTATTTTCAGAAAAAAAGGTTTTATTTCATTTTCAATTACTGATGCAATACTTTCTTTTAGACCTCAAGGGGTACGTGGTTTGCCAATGTTTTGAGTTCAAATCCCTAATTGGGTGTAACTATTTTCGAAAGTTATTTGAGCATTTATATCGTTTATCTCATAATTAAAACTCTTTCTTTATTCATCTTCGTTAGACATAAAGGAAAATTCAAGTGAGTGGCTTCGAAAGCTACGTAATATCACGTATGACCTCGAGTGCTCATTACGAAAAGGAAAGGAAAATGGTTAAATATGTTCTTTAATTTTAAACGAGGTTATATTTACTTGACTCCATAGAAAAAGTTAACTAATAAAACTACGAGAAATAGTTTTATGCTTTCCTACGCTGCCGATGTAATAAAGTATTAAAACCAAAAAAATATGAATTGTTTCGTCCAAGCTAATGTTCACGGTAGGATTTGTCTCAGATGGGAAGAAATTCAAATTTTGCCGATTATTATACAACTTATGCTGTATTTTTCCTTTCTGACTATGCATGGAATTTATGGGGAAAGTATTTTTATCTTAAAATTTTCGAGATCTTGTTAGAAATTTACGAACAGGATTCTAGAGAATTCTTCTATAATGATGTGTGTTTCCCTCCTTATATGTCTCGTGCCCTAATCCACGCGTGATATTGTTATAGCTATGGGGCACTAATGCTGGAAAATTTACTCAAAACATTTTGAAATAATGTCTTGGTTTTTACATGAATCTAGTTTAATAATACAGATATATCGAGTATCCGATATCAATACTCAAAATTATAGTAAATGAACATATATAAATATAATTTGAAACAACAATTTAATTCTTATTTTTCCTACTATAGTTGTACATATCCGTTGTTCCTTCAGGAACGCATTCCATATAACTCTTCCGTTCAACTCATTACCATCCAACTATTTTTACTTTCTCATATACATAGTATATAGAAAGTATTTAAATCGTGAAAAATTCGAAAATGAGATTTTTGTGGAAATATCAGTTTTGGTGACCTCAGATTCCGAAAAAGTGGTTTTTGGCTAGACGTCCGGTCCGTCCGTCTGTGCGCAGCACTCCTGACCAAATGGTAAAATTTATTTTTCTTCATTTTTCGTATTTAGGGTAGAATTACTTCTAACATATGCACGTGCTTTCAATTTTCTTTTTACTTGAACACAAAGGGCACTTCACTTGAAGGTCAAAGTACATGTTTGAATTCTTTTCAAAACCTGGTCCAACGATTTTGCTGAAGTTTTCTGTACGTAAAGTAGAATTAGTATGCATTACATCCGCATCAGCGGTATTTCGCTTGAAAGTTTGGTATAGACGCAGTAAAATAATTTCGATCTGCTACATTTATGCATTTGTTTGTTTTAAGAAGTCTGTTTTAAGAAGCTTGAACAATATTTAGCAGTGTAAATGGTCCAAACAGACGTAGAATACACTGTTAGTAAACTGAAATGAAAGATATGATAATAATAAAATACATAGGACAGACAACGCATTACTAATACAAAAATACATAAATTTCTGTCTACAACGAAATTACATTTACACAACACTTTTACGATATTTATAAGACTGATATGTCGCTATTTGTTTTGAAATATTATTCTGAATGTTTATTTTACTCTCAAATTTCAAATATAAGACAGTAATAAGTTCATCTAGCGACTTTGAGCATGAACAGAGCACTGGAAGACGACCAAAACATAGAGGACGACGCCAGAAATGACCCTTTCGCTACATAATTTTTTCTCACTGTATGCTGCAGACGGAGAAACGTATATGAGAAAGTATGTGCAATAGTTTTGCACCACTAGTTCACTCTCCGATAGTTCATTCTTCTGAGATTTTCGGTTTCTTCCTCTTGCGGCGTCCTTGTAGTTTTCAGGAAATTTGTAGTTTCTTCGTGGTTCCTAAACATCACATTACGAAGTATATGACATATCCAACCAAACTTACTTGTTTTAATTCCTACGTGAATGGCCTGTTCAGCTGTTAGATTCAAGACATTCTCATATTCTACAACCGAGTACTATCCACCAGAGAATTATGGGTATCACTTAATCCGTCCAGGTATATTTTAACTTAAAGGTGAGACGTCAATAACTTTTTTTTAGAATATCATTTTGACTCCCTGGAAAACGCAACACCAGTCCATATATTTTACGTTTGCTTTGCTTTAACGAAAATGTGAAGATAGTTGTCTCATATATATTGAATACTATCGTATTTTGTTACAAATTTGTTTGTATTAGAACTATTTTTTGGATAAATTGCAAACCGGATACTTGCAATTTCTGGTTAGTTCAAATAAAAATATTCGTGATGTATTGCTGTTAATTGTTATATTTTTACTAATCGAAAAGCTAAGAGGGTAATTCTTCTGATTTTTTTGGGCTATGAGTGTGCTGTTGAATTGCGTACACGAATAAAACAAAATTGTTAATATCATGTAAACATACAGTGTGACAATATTAGCAATTATTTTCTTTTAATGTAGATTATAGAGTTAATACTGAAGCCATCGCAAACGTATATATCAGCTGTGGTATTGGCTATCTCGGCTCCATCTTTTCTTCGTTCCTCTCCATCTGGAAGGCACGTCCTTCTCTGCGTTTTAATATCATTTTCAGACCCTTTCTATGAGACAGATCACGAACTGAGGCATAATATGAAGGGTGAGACCTGATGCGGAAGGACCCGGGAGCAAGAAGAGTGAAGGAAATGCCTCTCAATGGCAGAGATTTCTTCGGTATGCACAACTCTTTTATCTTCCTGCGAAGACCAATACGCAAATTCATTTCATCTTTAGTATAACTAAAGTACTTCAAAAACGTTGATATATATTAGTGTTTTGTGTAAGTCAAATCTCTATGGAAACAAAAAACCATTGTATTATTAAGTCTTGAGTAAAATAGTTTACAGCATCTACCCTGTCTTACGTTGCTTTTGAAATTGTAGTATGCTCAGAAAAACAGAATGTTTGTTGTTGTTCGTCGGGGATGTTTTATGTCGACTTTTTTAAAGTGCTGGAGAGTGGAATTTGCTTGTATTTATTTCTTTCTTTTACCAGTGTTAACTGAATAGTGTACCAAAGTTACTTTAATAAAATAAATCTTTTACATGTCTTTCATCTTACAAGGACCAACATGGGTGTCTATTAGAAGGAAAAGAATACATTTGCACACGGTTCTGGGTTTCAGATTAATAACTGTGACAAAGACAAACTCACATGTTACAACTAGAGGTGTAGTACCAAATTTAGCAGTGTGAGTCCTCTCATTTCGGATCAGTTAGGGATAATTGGTTGATCTATCCTACTAGTAGTGGTGGGATAGCAGACTTTCTTGAATTTCAAATGAAAAATTGGAGTTTTAAGACTGTATTAGAAGGAAGACATTAGGTAAGACATTTAGGTAGGTTGAAGCATTTCGATAAAACAATTTTTTTTTTCACAAAAGCAAATCGTCACGCGCTCATACTCAATGCGATTGTATCGAATTGTATGGGGAGCAATTGAGAAAACTAGATAAAATTGTCACCATATATATTAAGGGGAATAATCAAGTTTAATGAATTACAAACTTATTACATTGCTGCTTTATATATTTTTGCATTTATTTTTATGTGTTTGTGTTAAAAATCTTAACTACCCAGTAACAAAATTCAATAATTAGGTATTAATTTTAAAAAAATGAAGGCTAAAAAATACGTGGTACTAATAACTGTACTGGATGGGAGATGGTATATATACCTAATCTATAATCCGGATATTTTGTGTCTAACTGTCCCCCAAAAGATGCAGTGTCACCTCAGAATATTACTTTCAANATATATATATATATATATATATATATATATATATATATATATATATATATATATATATATATATATATATATATATTCTAATGCACCCTTTATTAACAATGACGTGCATTTAGATAGTTATACATTAAAAAAAATAAGGATTCGCTACTTCTGATGTGATTACCACAATTTATTCTGTGATTTTCCTGGCATAAAATGTACATGAACACACAAATTCGCTTCTAACACAATACAAGAGAAAAAAATACCCTGCAATTTGTTACGCAATATTACATCCAGCTCGTTTACTATTTCCGTGCTTTTACATTTACAAACTATACAAAAAATCAAAACAAAAAAGCAAAACAAGCACGATATGAGCATTACTTTGTCTTTTACAGCAGAGAAAATTTAACAGTTCTTTTAAATTATTCTTGATTCTTCTTCTCAAAAAATAAAATTTAATACAAGTGCGACAGACTCGATTCCAATGAGACTTTCTCTTTTACAAGATACTAGCTTCTCACTGAATTACAGAGGTATGCAAATCCCTAATCATCGAAATCACTGCGTTTAAATGTTCGTCTCACAGAGACGTATACTCACAACCCAGACTTCGTCCTTCGAGATCGTGTACAAAATCAAATTGCCAGAAGCACGCCTCTTCTTCACAGCGAAGTTATCGGCTGCTACACAGCTCCCTCCTGCGACCTTGAACCAGCCGGCTCCTCGCGTGCTGTTCGCCAATCGTCCGTTCGTCCTCGTTCGAGTTCGCGGCTAGTTATCACGGTCACCAACGTGCTACCGTTTTCATTTTCGTCTAATTCGTATTTCCGAAACTATTACAACGCATTAATGGCTTCACTTGGATCCATCAAATACTATTCCGTACGCGTTCAGATTTACGCCTATCTCGGACGTTCATTAATAAATTCAATTGCGAAAACGGACAACAAAATACGTTTCTTTCAAACTACGTTCTACGTTCTGCCCCACGGATCGTCCTCTCCAATGCTTCCCGAAATATTCACCTCAAGCCCTACCCTTTGACGATTCGCGCAAGATCTAATACCGACCGTCCCCTCTGACGAATCACGTAATATTAAGTGCCACCGTCCCCTCTGACCATTCACGCACGATTGAGAGCGATACTTGTCGCATTTCCTCCTTCTCAGCAATATCCCCCACTCCAATTGAATTTTATGCACTGTGAATTCCGCCAATCAACTATGTCTGATAATTTTCGCGTGGCTAGCTCCACAAGGTGTATTCACATTTTTTCTAAATATCACAATCGGATTTCCGAAGTTCCTGTCTGCGTCTTATGCCCCACAGATCGCGCTCCTATTTGGCGCTCATTTGAATTAGTATCATATAGGGTATTCGGTTCTATTTGAACCATTATTCGCCGCACATGTTTCAAAATAATATCGTAAAATCCTCTAACGAATTCGGGTCGTTAGAATATATATATATATATATATATATATATATATATATATATATATATATATATATATATATATATATATATATATATATATA